>JASXTE010000263.1:0-68814 GCA_030280995.1 Hemileia vastatrix
GTACAATTAGTACTCATTCTATCAATATTTTACCTTGACTTAACTTTAACTGGTTGTAATTGATCAAGTTGAGAGAGGTAAGGAATATCAAGTGAAATTCTTGATGTCGAAGTCAATTGAATTAATGCTACAAGTGAGAGATTGAAGTGACAGTTTTGTCAATTGAAACTGGTTCACAAAGAATCTTCTTGGCGAAGTGGATCCAACAACAAGTAAATACAATGGCTGCCTCGGTGAACTACATTCCAATAAGTCTGACTTCTTTTTTAACATTGGTGGTACACCAAGGTCCCATCTTGTATCAATCATCATTCGTCATAACTTCTGTCTATCGAAAGTTTCACCCACTGGTAAAGAGAACAAATCAAACGATTTATTCAAGTCATTTGACAAATCAAATGATGTAAAAGTGATAATTCAATGTACTTGTATCTTCAGATTGGCTCGCATTCAAACTTGAGAATGTCCGATTGATAAAAAACTATTTTTCACACTTGAGAACATCTACAAAGGGTCACAACAATTTTAATTTTCTTGTTATTTAGAGATGTTTAAATACAGCTTATGGGCAGAGACAAATCATCAGGCTTTACGCTAAGTAATCCAATTAAAAGGAGAAATAGAGATTAACCAATGTACACAATGATACCAGTGATAATAGGTTCATACAAGTATTTCGAGCCTCAAGCATTTAGGCTGAATGTAGTGAGAGTCAAAAACTTACGTGGAAGCACTACCATCAGAGTGAGGAATGCCTGAGTTTACAAGTGGCCAAATGAGGAGAAAAAAATAAGAACCAGCGCTGTGACGAAACTTTGTTGTGTGTCGGTGCTTACAACATCCAAGAAGCTGATGAATGATTGATTCACAGATCGATATTTACTTTCATTACTTGAGTATAGAATAACTAAATGAGATTCTTTTTGCACTGCGAGTTTTAACAAGATGTGAATGATTAATCAGTTTCACCATTCTTTGAGTTATTTTGAGCTTGTTGTTTTGCTGTTGGTGAGAAAGTTGTTGTGCATCGAGTGGATTGCGAAAATGAAATATCATCCAGAACCGATGCATATCAAATGCAGCTTGACAACCAGAGAATGTGACTTGAACAAAATTAGTTCTGAAAAAACAACAAGGGCAGTTGCTATCTTGCCAAACAAGAAGAAGTCACAACAAAGCCCAGTTCTGCTCAGAGTACAGTGAGTCATGTTCTTGTGATCACCTCTTCTCGAATTGTCAATTTCTAATCATCATTTCTTCAGTTTTTGCATCATAAGCGATTCAATCATGAGGATTTGCTTTAGAATCACGAATATGATGTGCAATCTGAAGAAGAACAAATTCGGAAAATACGAACTTGAGGGAGAATACACGTTTTTTGGATACAGATAGATTCATACTACGCTCCAGTTCCTGTTGAAACTGTGAATTTGATGATTTGAGCTGCTTATAACTACACAGAACTCAAGCAAAGAACAATCAATGATGCAAGTGTTTACGCCCAATTTCCTTCAAATTTCACCTGAAGTGTATGCTCTTGCAAGCGCCGTCTTCATCTGTTTCATTATGCTGATGGTTATGGGAATCAGCATGATCTACCATCACAGTCCTGGCAAGAAGAAGTCACTTTCTTCATGTTGCATCATCGTGATATACAAAGTGCTTGACAAATCAAACGGATCGCTTTCGATTGACTCAATTGATGCTGTCATTGTTGCTTTTTGAAAATGATGCTTGCCTTCAACTGTGTCTACAAGACAAGCAACGTGGTCATGCCATCACCCTCATCTGATTGATACTTTTGAAAAAAATCATCGACAGCCCAAAGACAATTCCCCGCTTTGACACGAATGTCAATCGAGTTGAGGAAATCGCTCGATCAAAAGCAGTCATCGAATGTATCGAAAGATTCAGACGATGCATGAACAACATTGATTGTTTTAAAGTAAAATCAGCCACGGAACTTCCAGAAAATGATTTTAAAAACAAGAGAGAGCCCTTGTCAAGTTCCCTGATAAGGTATATGATAAGGTGTGGTGTCTCATGAATCACCCATCAAAAGAGTGGAAGTTCGTCTTTCGACAGTATGATATGGCCTTGACAAGGAGATTTTATTTTTCCTTGGAATCATCCGAAGGAAAAGCTTTTCATTTCGAAGATGCGTCTACTCACTGAGAGTGGAATCCAAATTGAATCAGAACGAAAGCACAATCTGATGTTACTTGATGAAGTAACTAATATTATTTTGGGGACTTCGAGTGCTTTTGAGATCTCTAAGAAAAAAAGAATTCTGTTCACAGAAAAGCCTTGACACTGAGTATGAGGAAGTTGACGTGGTGGAGTTCAAATATTTTTTGCCATTCTTGTACTTTTTTGGCATTTCTGGTTGTGATTTTCACTTGTAATTCTCATTCTAGAAATGGCCATCCACTCATGTACAGTTGGTAAGAAAGAAAAAAAGCCCAAGAATTCGCATGGACGGAAAAAAAGAGTTCCTTTTCTTGTTGACAATTTGGTTCATCCAACCATGAACATGGCACTTGGACCAGTTGCACTTTCACTCAAGACTGATTCTCGCACACAAGAACCAGTAAATGCTGAATAACTTCATCTCAAATTATTTGTCATCTTTTTTCCTTCAACAATTGATCGAGTTTTTATGAAGCTGAACAAGTTTATAATAACTTATGTTTATTTTCGATTTCAACTTGGAACTCATGCACAATACTTCTTCAAAACTGAAAAAATATTAATGGCGAATGCACGAATCAATTCAATGTACATTGTGTCAGCTATTCGGTTCAATTGAATCAAAACATATATCCTCACAATATTCAACTAAGAATCAATGTAAAATTCATAAAAACGAGAAAACTACAAAAAAATCAAAAAAACATAAAAAACAATAAAAAACAGGCATCGTATGTAATCTCGGTTGAGAAATGTATAATCTCAAACAAGCATAGAATATAAAGTTAGAACTACATTTAAAAACAACAAAACGATTCTTAAAAACAAAGTTACAATCATCCTGCACTTTTTTTGTAAATAAAACTAAATTGTGCACAAAAATGTTTCATTTTCTCAGAGTAACAATTAATGATTATCATGATACGTGCAACGGCATCAGTTGATTTAGAAAACAGCGAGAAGGTATATCGAATCTAATTCGATCAATGTTCGATTATTTTCATTGAGTGACGATCCTTCGTTTTGAATTTAAATGACGCACACAACAAATGATCTTCTTCGAGTCCGATGAGCAGAACTAAATTCAAATGAATTAGAGATGCGAAGAACAAGTTCTTTACAAATTAAAGTTTCATCGATTTTAAAGGTGCACGTAGATCCAGGATTGTTCTTGTCTTCGTTTGGTTCTATTAGGAAGGGGAACATTTTTAGAATTACTACAAGTTTTACGATGATTGTATCTCGGTTGATTAAGATAATCTGTGTATATATTGAATCTTTCATGGGTAAATTTTCGAGTTAAATTTTTCTTACAACTTTTATTCTTCTGTTTGATTGCATTTCTCAAGTTGACTGGATCAAATGAAATAACACTTAATGATGTCCAGGTAGGAAAAGTTGCCAAGAAAATGATAACATATTCGATGAAAGTTGTCTTCGGATGAGTAACAATTAGAACATTTGGATCGACAGGTGTAACAATTGTCATTCCAAGAGAATCAAAAAGTGCTCGTCCATTGAAAAGTTTTGTTTTGATTACTCTTCTGTTACAATCTCGCGTGGGACAAATTTTCGAACAGCTGAGATCAATATTTTTGACAATTTCAGCAATTGTAGAATTTTTTATATCAGCGGTTGACAGAATTTTCAACTTGTAGTAACTTTTTTTGTTTTCAATGACCGATGAATAAGGTAATCTGTTGAGCTGTTGAATAGTTTGATTGATTTGACATTGTGAATGACAATCATCACTTGAGTGAAAACCCATTTTTTTAAAATCAATACAATTAGTAACATAAGGAGCAGGTAGAAGATGTGATTTAACTAAAACAGGTGTTAATTCAAAATCTTCAGAAGCGATCAGATGAAATCTTGCATTGATAATTTCACTGACTGGATTACCATTAGATCGACTCAGAGCAAATCGAGCACCTTTCGTATTGTTGAATCGACTTGTAACATCAACCTTGAGGACAATCGATGGCCAATCAGCTGAATTGCGATGATCTTTGATTCTTTCTTTAATTATTCGCTTAGGAGTCAGTTGATAACAAATAAGACCCCAGTACAATCGAGTTTTCACGTTGAAGTGTTTTGAACATTCTTCTGGTGAATTGAAAACATTAACTTGTAATGTTCGTGTATCACGTATGATACAATTGTTGACTAATTCATTAACTGGTGGAGTGTATTGAAAGATGTCACCAACTTTGACAATTTTACGAATATGTTGATTCAAAGCTCGACTTTTACGTTCAATTTTATCGTAATTTGGTGGTGTATTATTCTTAATGAAATCTGAGTCGAGAACTTCAAAGAATCGAGGACAAAAGTTAATATCAACATGATAGTAATCTTCATCAACACTCATTGATATTTGTGAGTTAACTTGAAATTCAAAGTAAATTACACTGATTGAGTACATATTGTAAATTAATCCAATTAAAATGAAAATTTTGAAGATGATTGATGAAGTTACCAAAAATGGTTCTTTTTTGATGAAAGTAAATAATTTGACAGTCATTTCCTGTTCACTTGATGTTATGTCGTTCTGGTGTCGATTGATACTGTGTTATAACATACAAAAAGACACAATTGCATTTGTTCTGCTGTTGATTTGAATATTTCAAGGTTGTATCGTGTTAAAAGTGTTCTATTGAGTTTTAAAATGAGTTTCGTGGTGAATTTCAATGAACATTACAGTCCGTAGGAATATTACACAAGCTAATTTCGTATTCAACCTTGATGAATTGGTAATTTGGTGCATTAATGCACCAAGTCCATTGACATATCAACGTGTGTTGATGAAGTATTATGGCATTAGATTGTATTGATTAATGGTACACGTGATGAATCAAATTTTCAATTTCCACACGTGTATGAATTTTGAAAAAACTTTTGAACAAAAGTTGTTGCTTAAGTTGTTTTGACTGTTTCGATGACAACGATGTAAATATCAAATGTCGAAGCAATTGGTGACACGTGAAGGACATAAAAGAACAATTGACTGTGACAACATGTTGGTACAGGTTGGTGATGCAAACATCAAGGTGCTGGTACTTGAAGTTACAAGCACATCAATTCTGTAGCCAAATACAATGACATTCATTCTAGTTAACTTTAATGACTTTAGAGTTATCGCCAACTGTACCAAGTCATACAAAAATAACTTCAAAATAACCATTTGATATTAAGATGACCTTAGTGTTCTTCTGCACTTCGTCGAATTACCACTTGAACATCAAGACACCCAGTCAAACATCAACAAGATGTTTAGAGCTTGTTTGTCCACGAGTTTCAAAGGTTTCCTCAATTATGATGAAGAAAAGGGTCGTTTTGAGCCTGGACTGGGAAGTGTGCTTGAAGAATTCACCAGTTTGCTGGTTAATAGGATGAACAACAAAATCGCTAACTTCACCATGAAGATAACAAAGAATGTCATGGGTGAGATGGATTCAGCGACTGGAAGATACAGTGGTTGTCTTGGTGAACTACAGTCAAACAAGTCCGACTTCATTCTTCTTGCATTGGATTATCCTCAAGGCATCACCGACATCAGTCAAGGTCCAATCCTGTACGAAACATCATTGGCCATCACTTCTGTCTATCTGAAGATCTTCGATGGTAATGACGGACAGATAACTGATTCATTCATATCATTTGATCCAGATGTTTGGCTCATGTGCGTGTTGACTCTCATTCTACTGTACATGTTGCTCTGGACGAAAGAAAAGATGGTTACACCTAAAGGAAAGAACAAGTATCCCTTCTACAACGTCGTCTCTCACATGACTGGATTCGGTTCGATACCAGCCTATCGATTGTCCCGGAAAATCATGTTCATGTGTGCATCTTTGTTTTGTCTGATTGTCGTCTTTTACTTTTCCTCCTTCATCAAAACCGAATTGGTCATTCTACCTGAACCTCTTGTATTCAGATCCTACCAGGACATCATCGACAACAATGCCGTTCCTCTCATCTACAAAGGCTTAGGTCCTGAAATGTTGTTCAAAAGATCAGATGCTCCGCCTTTTCGTAAAAAGTTATGGCAATACGCGATGAAGAAGAAAAGAGAGAAAAGTATTTACGTTGATTTCAATATTTTTCTCTTGATGCTGGCAACATCAGATATGGCTGAAAGTAAAGCTGCAATCATCGATGATGAATCACTGTTTGAAATGTTTGCTCCAATGGCTTGCAAGTTTGAAATGATCAACCCTGACAAATGGCGAGAAGCGATGGATTTGCTTGGTAAACCTGAAACTATGGAATCACTTCCTGGTGATCTTGGTTTCGGTGACCTGAAGAATACAACTAATGGTGTTGAGAGGATTCAAATTGCAACAGTCAAATGGAGAGAGTTACCTGAATTTGCATTTTTCAGTCATCGAGATCCTGGTGAACAGAAGAAACCTCAAGCATTTGTGTTCAGTGCTCACACAAACAGTTTCATCAGAGAAGCATTTGCAGCAACCATTCGTCGAGGAGTTGAACTGGGTGATGCCGTGAAGTTGATTGCGAGCATCAAGGATACCAGTCAATCAATTATCGATGGACCATTAGAACCACTGATGGGCAAACCAATGAAGAGTCGTGGATACTTGACCAGAGAGTGTCTCAGCAAGACCATCATTCAACCTGAAATACCTTTGAAGGCATTGTCAGCAAAAAACGTGACTAAACTTCTTTACGTAGCTGCAATTATTTTGTCTATCACACTCCTCATCTTCATGTATGAATTGTCATATCACTATTTCATACCACATAAGGTTAAACGTAGCCATGGTCGTCGTGGTCGGCGCATACGTCCATGATCGTTGTGATCGTGTCGAGTACTTTCGAATTGATTGAACCAGAAATCATATGAATTGAAGTGAACAGTTCCTAAAAAGTGGTATAAATCAGAACAAATACAATCACCAGATATCTACACATTAATAGATCAGTCACTCTTACGAAATTGTACTGACTACGAAATGTACTGACTAAATGAGTCAAGTAGGTGAATCAAAAACAAGGATTCAGTGACTGCTTGAACGTGGGAACATGTGGATTTGTTTGTATGACAATTAATATATTCACAACACTTGTCTTGGATGATTTTAATCTCCGGGTGTCGAGTTGCCCTGAGCAGCTGGAGAACATTGTCACCAGTTATTTCGACTTAACCAGTGTAAGCACAGTCAATAAATAATTCAATCGCACGACCAAAGACTCAATGACCACTTTTCTCGAAGTCAGAAGTAAACATGATTTTAAAGTAGGAGGAGAAAAAACATGAGTCAGTTGTGCTATAAAATGCCACAACAATGGCAAGAATGAGTCAAAATTAATCCATAAAAACCAATTAATGATGCAGCTGTGAAACTTGAGAACTGCCCTTTCATATAACGCGGGTCGAGTGGAATCAACGCCGCCTGTTTTCATTATTCGTTCCAGCGGAACATTTGTGATTTGTTTGTTTCTCACCTCAACGTTCAATTGTTTACTCATCGCGTTTCTTTTACCCTCTCTTCTTGTACATCCCCAACTAAACTTCAAGCGAATCACCATGGCCACAAGTGACTGTACATCTTCCTCGGAGGTTCTGTCGATTCCACACCGGGCTGAGCAACTTATAAATGGCCAGAATCAACTGCGAAAGGACAACAAACTGATTGACGTCGAACTGCTCGTCGGTGGTCACATCATTTCAGCCCATAGAAGTGTCCTCTGTTCTTTTTCACCCTACTTCAGGACCATGTTCACTTCTAACTTCAAGGAAAGCAGTGACAGACAAATACGGATATTGGGAGTCGATGGCACAGCAATGGAATTGATAGTCGATTGTGCTTACACTGGTCATCTTGAAATCACCGATGACAATGTTTCCCAGCTACTCGAGGCAGCTCATTTGCTTGAAATCAAGATTATCCTGGATAAATGTTGTGAATATATGACATCTCATCTCACGCAATACAATTGTCTCGATGTACAAGCATTCGCTGAATCCTTGTCCTTGGCTGACCTGATTGAATCGTCGACAAAATATATCGATGACAATTTCGAGAAAGTGGTTGATACTGAAGGTTTCCTTCAGCTTTCGAAAGATCGTCTCACAAGAATCATTTCATCGAACCATCTAGACTGCTGTTCTGAAGAAATAGTATATAATTCAGTCCTCGCTTGGATCAAATATTCTCAAAAGAACAGGGCCAAATTTGCCAAAGAACTACTGACTTGCATCAAACTGACCGATCTTTCGCCCAGGTTTCTTATTCAGATAGTCAGCCTTGAAAAAATCTTCAATTCGAATAAATCATCTCGGGATTTAATTGCTACAGCCAAGGATAATCTATTACTCAAGGCTGATGGGTATTTGTCAAATCGCACTCAACTCCGAGGAAATATGTTGCTGGCAATTGGTGGTGCCAAAAATAGAGATCGGCATCGATCAGTTGAACAATATGATTGTATTTCAGAATCATGGAAAGAAGCAGAATCATTGGTAGATTCATGTGCAGGGTTTGCCGTTGGAATCCACGAAAACTCAGTCTATGTTGTCGGAGGTGAAAGAGCAGGCCAAGCCTGTCAATCTGTTGAAAAGTATGACATAAAGTCAAAGAAGTGGTCCATGGATACTCGCCATTTCTGCTCACCCAGGATTGATTTCGGATTAGCTGTTTTAGGCGACAATATCTACTCGATCGGTGGTTACGTTAAGGACCCCGAATCGCCTCTCGATTCGGTTGAAAAGTTTGACATAAAGTTAAATCAAGTAAGTCAAGTATCTTCCATTCGAACTGCACGCTGGGGATTGGGTGTGGTTGTCTTGGATGGTTATATCTTCGTCATCGGTGGATCAAGTGACGGCAACACTAGCATCAGCAGTGTTGAAAAATATGACCCTGCGACTGATGAGTGGACCTTCGTTGCCCCAATGAAAAACATAAGAAGTCATTTTGGTTGTACAATTCATGGTAGAATGATATACGCTGTCGGTGGATCCTTTGAAGGTGAATCATCTCTGGCTGAAAGATACGACCCGATAACAGATTGTTGGCAACAAATTGAACCTCTGAATTTTTCTCGTTGGTCTTTACAGTTGGTCGTTTTGAGAGGCCGTTTGTTCGCTGTTGGTGGTAGAGATTGTGATGAGTATTTCAATACAGTCGAAGTGTACGATCCTCAAAAGAATGTTTGGTCACCAGGTAAATCAATGAGTGAGAAGCGAGCTTATTTCGGACTTGTCGCTATCAGACAGCGATGAATGTCAACTAAAAACAAAATTTCAATTCATTAAATAAAATTCATTTTTCTCCATTCATTGGACTCTTGATCTTAGTAAATTGATGCGTCCAATTGATCATTATGTGACCCACATTTGATTGGGATTATAAAACCAGAATCAGCGTGATGACCAAACTCTGTTGTTTGTTGGCGCTTAAAACATTCGAAAATCTGATGAATGACTGAATGTTACATCTATTTCTGGTAGAACCAGTGATAGCTGAGTAACTCCCTCTCAAATTATTCCTCATCTCCTCATGGAGCTGAAGGAAGTTCATCAAAGCTTCGTTTTGTCTTTGATTGCGACTCGATAAAGCCGACTTGATAAAGCCATCAATCATCATAAATGATTTTTCAAATCTCGCTGACTGAATTGGAATCAACGCCACCTGTCTGCGTATTCTGGTCTATCTACTTTTGTCCGGTGGGCAGAGTCCACTCAACGTGTTATCACTGTGACTGATCATTTTCCTTGTTTCCCTTGTTTTACATCCTCGACTAAACTTCAAGCAAATCACCATGACCACAAATTATTGTAATTCTTCCTCGGAAGTACTGTCCATTCCACATAGATCAAAAGAAGTTATCGATGACTTGAATCAACTGCGTAAGGACAACAAATTGATTGACGTCGAACTAATCGTCGGTGGGCACATTATTCCGGCCCATAGAACTATCCTCAGTTCTTTTTCCCCCTACTTCAGGACAATGTTCACTTCTGACTTCAAGGAAAAAAGTGACATACAAATACCAATATTGGACGTCGATGGCACAGCAATGGAATTGGTAATCGATTGTGCTTACACTGGTCACCTCGAAATCACTGATGACAATGTTTCCCAGCTACTCAAGGTAGCTCATTACCTCGAAATTAGGATAGTCTTGGACAAATGCTGTGAATATATGACTCGCCATCTCTCCAAGTTCAACTGTCTAGATGTGCAGGCACTCGCTGAATCCTTCTCTTTGGCTGACCTGATTAAATCATCCACCAAATTCATCGATGACAATTTCGCGGAATTGGTTGAGACTGAAGGTTTCCTCCAGTTGTCGAAAGATCGTCTCGCAAAAATCATTTCGTTAAACCATTTCGACTGCTGTTCTGAAGAAATAGTATATAATTCAGTTCTCACTTGGATCAAATATTCACAGGATGACAGGACTCAATTTGCTCAAGAACTGCTGACTTACATCAAGCTGACTGATCTTCCGCCTCGTCTTCTTGTTCAAGAAGTTAGTCATGAAAAAGTCTTCGGTTCTGATGAATCATGTCGTGATTTAATTGCTGCAGCCAAGGATAATCTATTACTCAAGGCTGATGAGTATTTGTCGAATCGTACTCAACTTCGAGGCAATATGCTGCTGGCGATTGGTGGTTATAAAAAGTTACATAAAAATGCAGTTCGGCATCGATCAGTTGAACAATATGATTGTATTTCAGAATCATGGAAGGAAGCAGGATCATTGGCTGATTCATGTTCAAATTTTGCCGTTGCAATTCACGAAAACTCAGTCTTTGTTGTCGGTGGTGTTCGAGCAGGTCAAGTTTCTCAATCTGTTGAAAGATATGACATCAAGTCAAAGAAGTGGTCCAAGGACACTCGCCATTTTTGCTCAAGAAGAAGGAATTTTGGATTGGCTGTTTTGGGCGACAATATCTACTCAATTGGTGGTTATGTTGGTGATGTAAAATCGCCTCTCGATTCGGTCGAAAAGTTTGACATCAAGTCGAGCCAATTGACCAAAGTCTCTTCCATGCAATCTGTGCGATGGGGATTGGGTGTAGTGATTCTTAATGATTATATTTTTGCGATCGGTGGAGACAACGGGTCAGCCGACCTCAATAGTGTTGAAAAATATGATTCTGTGGCTGATAAATGGACTTTTGTTGCTCCCATGAAGAACGTAAGAACTCTTTTTGGCTGTACCACCCTTTCAGGAATGATCTACGTTGTCGGTGGATATTGTGATGGTGCCTCATCTCTAGCTGAACGATATGATCCGAAAATAGATCAATGGGAAGAAATTGAACCTCTGAATACTCCTCGTCATTCACTGCAGTTGGTCGTTTTGAGAGGCCGTTTGTTCGCTGTTGGTGGTAGAAATGATGATGAATTCTACGACACGGTCGAAGTGTACGATCCTCAAACTAAAGTCTGGTCAGCAGGTAAATCAATGACTGAGAAGCGAGCTTATTTCGGACTCGTCGTATTTAGGCACCTATGAATGTTATCCTAGAACGAATTTTAAAAATTCATACTCTACTGCACATTGGAATTATGAGCATAATAAATTTATTCGACATAAGAGAAATTACAACAAAGCTCACTTCTGCCCAGCTCTGCTGTATACTGAGTCTTGTTTTTGTGATCACTCCTTCTCAAAGTTGTCAATTGAACCATGTCTTCCCTTCAAACCTGCATCACAAGTCAACAGTTGCATTTGTTTGAATTCCACCCACGTAATCAACGGACGAGGGACGAGTTTGACAAATATGAAGTTAATGGAACAAAAAAGTTTTTGAAGTAGAAAGAATTGAAATACAATAACGCCTTTATGGCAACGTAATGGTATCGACACAGCTTCGGAGAAATTGAGGAGAATTGTAGAGGAGTAGAATTTCAACCCTTGATTTGTGGTTTTGCAATCACTAGCTCGAGTATTGTTGGACGATTGAGTAACAGTTACACCTTCAAGTTTGGTATAACTGCTGATTAATTGCATTAGATTGAACTAGCCTACTGTGATTGTGTTTATAATGACAATCGTCACAAAGGAACCACAAAAAAGAGGATGAAAGTGTGTTTATTATCAACAAGTGCGATTCGATAAAACTCGAGTACTCTACTGTTCCACTCACAAGTCACTGTCAGTTGTCGAATTACAAGTGTTCAAAGGCCAAAATAGATGAAAATGAAATGTGACGGGCTACGATGTCCAATCATGTATCAAATAACATTTATCGATGTGAACTCGTCCCTTCAAGCATTTGATGTGAGGCAAAACATTCACCTTGACATTGCTCAATTTTCAGTGATCGTTTTGTTTATCCATGGCAAATAATATGAAACACGAGTGTAATATGCTTCTCCGCTTCCACATTTCTTCGGTCCATTAGATACAATGCCAATTAGAATGAGTGTTTGATAAATGTCGTATAAAAATAAAGGACCACCTGAATCTCCTTTACATGAATCTTTGCCACTTTTGTCGCCTGTACATATGAATTGATCTTGACAATCTACTTTATCGTGATTTAATTGAATTTTAGCAACTTGTGAAATATTTGATGGCTTTTTTCTGTTTTTACCAACCATTCCGTGACCTAAAACAAATGCATAAGTGTAGTTCTTTTCTTCATTTGGTTCAGCTAATTCGATCGGTCGAATGAAACCGTTGAATTCTATTGGTTTGGCCAACTTAATCAGAGTAATGTCATTCTCTACAGTACCTTTATCATATTGTTCATGAATTATTATCTTTGATTTTTCAACAAATTTTCCATCATTTGCGAGAAGTAAATTTGTACCAAATTTCAATTTAACTTCATCATCATCATCAAAACAATGAGCTGCCGTGATAACCCATTGATTTCTGATGAGTGACCCGCCACAAATTGAACCGGATGGAGATAATATCAAGGATACAAAGAATGGAAACTGTCCTGGTTTTGTATTTATCCCGTTAAGTACTTTAGGAAATTCAAGAGATACGACTACTTGACTGTTGAAGATGATGATCAATGATAATGTGAAGCACAGTGAAGATGAGATCATCTTGGTTGATTGTGAATGAAGGAAAATGTTTATTTTACAATTTTGAAGCTAATATTTCATACACTTGATTCAGCAATGTTGATCAGATTGATCTGTTTGTGGCAACTTTCTATCTCTATCAACTTGACGACAGCAAATAAGTGAACGAATGAAATTCAATACGATGTAAATAATTTGGCAAAATGACGATACATAATCTCGAGTTAATGAGTAGAATTGATTTTCCTTTCTGAACAATTTACTCAATACATATTTCAATGTTTCAATCAAATGTATTTCCGACGAGCTAAATCGGTCATTTGACATGGCTAACTGTATCAATTGGCATTCGATAGAGATGCTGGAATGTGATGTAAGTAAACTCAGTGGATTTATTTTTAATTATTTTTTGCACAAAGTTCACGGTGGTCAAATGGTCTCGAATGAAATTCATACTTCATCATATCATGATGTTTTGAACATCTTAAAGTGATCAAAATCAACAAATTTCTTCAATTATCGAGCAGAAGCTCATTTTTGTACAGCTTGTTGAGGATTGTTGAGGATGAACAGATGAGTGAAGGTTGATCCACGAGGTGGAATCACGAGCTGTGGCGGTTACCACATGCACGCAGCCATTTTTTTTGGTATTGCACACTGGTTTTTTTGCTTTCAACGAATAAACATTAGATTCTATTCTGCTAAAACTTAACAGGTTATGGGCCTGAGCCTTGATGAGTAATACTGAAGTCTCATCAATCCTTGACGATCAGGAAGAATCTAATTTAGATACTGAACAAAGTGAATCACAGCGTGATTCAACAAGTGATCAAACTGATCAAAGTGATACCGATACAACTGTTACTACTAATTCACCTGTGTTACCGGCTACTGTTGCCATGAGTAGTAAAACGTTCAAGATAAGTGTACCTGTGTTCAAACCCGAAGAGTACCACCAATGGCGAGTCGCCATGATCACACATTTGGGTGGCATGGAATTAGATGAAATAGTCGATGGTACAGTCACCAAGCCAACAGCTAATCCAGAAGCATGGATCAAAAAGGACAAGCAAGCAAAGTCGTTGATCTTTCAAGCACTCGAAATGCAGTACATCAAGGAAGTCGTGACCTGTGACACTTCGAAGGAAGTCTGGGACGAACTTCAGAATCTTTATGGGAAATCATCTGCAGCTTGTGTCAACAATTTACTTTGCAAATTCTTCAATTTGAAGATGGAAGATGAAGACACCATGAAGGACTACGTTGCCAATGTCAAGTTTGCTGCCCATCAACTTGAGAGTGCAGGTGAAAAGCTAAAGGATTCATACATCATCGCCAAACTACTGGGTGGTTTGAGGGGTGAATATTCTTATTTCACTGCAGCCTGGGATTCCGGAAGTGACAAGACACTTAAAGCATTGACCGAACGATTATTGAGAGAAAATCTGTCCAACGAGTGTAAACCAAGCAATGTGCAGCTTGAAGCAATGGCTGTTGCTAAGAAGAGCAACAAGCAAGGTCAGAAGTCCGGCAAGTGCGCTTACTGTAAGAAGCAAGGTCATTGGTGGCGGGAATGCCGCAAACGCGCACAGGAAGATCCAGAGTGGAAACCTGGCGCCAAGTCAAGTGAAAGTAAGGTGACAGTGGATCACGCTTATACAGCATTGAATACGTCTGCTTCTGATAGCAACAAATGGATTTGGGACTCAGGTGCTAGTCATCACATGTGCTGGGTCAAACAACATTTCATCGAACTCTCACCTTACAATGGTCAAGAGTCAGTGATTGCTGCTGGTGATACTGCTCATCCAATCACTGGTATTGGGACAGTCAAATTTCTGGTCAACCGGGCAGGCTACAAAAAGCCTCTCGAAGTCTACGTCAAAAATGTGCTTTATGTTCCTGCATTAAAACGAAATCTTCTTAGTCAAAGAATCATGAGCAATAATGGTTACGGGTTCATCCATCCAATCAACAGTGATACTGTACGTGTGTTCAAGGATGGTCTAACTTTATTCACTGCCAAACTTACTGGCTGGCAATACATTCTCAATGCAACAGTCGATTGTCCAAAGGTAACTGCAAATTCTGTCAACAAGGCGATTGAATCAACAACTCTTCATCTGCGTTATGGTCACATTTCTGGTTCTCTCATTTCTCAAACTCTTAAGCATCAGAGTGTAACTGGTGTCTCGGAAGTCAAGAACATTGAATACTTCTGCAGACCATGTGCCTTGGGCAAGTCTCATCAATTGCCATATTACAGCTCAACAAATGAAGAGTCCTTTGAACCGGGGGAAGCATTTCACATGGATCTTTGTGGTTTCATGATTCCATCATCTAAAAAATTCCGTTACTTTCTTTTGTTCAAAGATGAAGCATCAGGCTACATGGTTATCTACTACCTGGTTCGAAAGAACGACAGTTACACAGCTCTACTCGAGTTTCTGAATCTCATGACATTGTACAAGAAGAAAGTCAAGTTACTGAGAAGTGACCAAGGCAAAGAGTTTGGCTCACCAACACTTGAGAACAAAATGATGAATCTTCTCCGTGAAAAAGGAATTGTAAAAGGCACATCAACAGCCTACAGCCATGAACAGAATGGATACATTGAACGTGCCAACCGAACTGTAATCGAACTCTCAAGAAGTATGATTCATCAACTGAATCAAGGAGAGCATCTCTGGGATGAGACGACCAACACTGCCGTGTACCTGTTCAATCGGGTTGGAACCGAGAAGCACAATTGGAAAACTGCTTACGAGATCTTTCATGGACGTAAACCTGATATCTCAAATCTCAGAGCATTTGGTTGTGAAGCATTTGCACATGTACCTAAAGGTCTCAGGACAAAGTGGCAGGTCAGCAGTGATCGTTGTCTTCTCATCGGTTATAATGAAAACGCAAAGTCATACAGACTGCTTAACATCAAGACTGGCAAAGTGATCTCAGCTCGGAATGTTAAATTCAACGAACTTTCGGTTGATGGTAAATATTTGGATACTGGTCATGCTGACACTCAAGTTGAACATACTTCTGAACCTAATGAGCAATCAAACGTGATTCCACCAGTTACTGTTCATACTGACATTCCAGCACCTGACATCAATGAGAGTGAAGCACCTGAAGTTACTGTCTCGATCGATCTACCTGACAATATTGAAAATGAAACTGCTGAGTCAATTAATCTACCTGAAGATTCAGTTTCAGAACCACAGAGCAGAGCAACACAGTGGATGCATGCTGGACCCTCTCATGATCAAGAGAAAACATTGACATTGCGTAAGAGACAAGTGGAAAGCATATTGATACCAGCAACATTCTACCAGCAAGGACAAGAGGAGTCAGTCGACCAAAGGTAGATTTCGTCGAAGTTTTCACTCCAACAAATTATGATGAAGCAGTGAACTGCAAGGATTCCGAAAAATGGAAAGATGCAATGGACAGTGAAATGAATTCACTTGTCAACATCCATGGATGTTGGAAGCTGGAACCTTGTCTGATGATTCATTACCGATCACGAGCAAATGGATTTATTGTGTCAAGAGGAATGCAGATGGGTCAATCAAAAAGTACAAAGCTCGACTTGTGATTCGAGGTTGTTGCCAACGTGAAGGACTGGACTTCACTGAAACCTACGCTCCAGTTGCCCACTTTGAGTCAATTAGACTGCTACTTGCAATGGCTGTAACAAATGGTTTCACAATCAGACAATTTGATGTGACCACCGCGTTCTTGTATGGTAAACTGGAAGACAAGGTTTACATGGTACAACCTCAAGGATACAAGAGCAAAGATCTTCCTAATTTTGCCTGCAGACTGATCAAAAGCTTGTATGGCCTGCGTCAGGCTCCACTCGAATGGTATCGAGAGTTCACTGTTTTTCTGAATCAACAAGGTCTGTTTTCATGTAAATCAGATGAGTGTATCTACAAGAATTCTGATTCATCAATCATTCTTGCACTCTACGTGGATGATGGTCTGATCTGCTGCAAGGATCCGAGGGACATGGATCAACTGGTATCCAAGATTCGATCGAAATACAGTGTTGAGGACAGTGAACTGATTAGCTACCTTGGAATCATCATACATGAAACAGAACATGGACTAACGCTCAGTCAAAGTGCAGCTATCGACGAATTGTTACGTGATACAGGAATGAGTGACTGTAAGAAAGTGACTACACCCATTGAACCTGGTGCCTGCTACAACGTGGATGAGAAAGAAGTCGAATGTAATGATCAACAAAGAACCAAGTATCGATCTATCATTGGCAAATTACTCTACATTTCAACGAGGACTCGACCAGACATCTCATTTACTTGTGCATTACTGAGCCAGTACAACAAGAATCCACAGCCGGAACACTTTCACTCACTGAAGAGATGCATTCGTTATCCTGCAAGGAACAAAGAATCTGACACTCAATTACAAGAAATCGAAGATCACCGACAACAAATTGAGAGTATTCTGTGATGCTGACTACGCGAATCATCAAGATGCAAAATCATTCACTGGAATCATTTTCATGATCAACAATTGTGTGGTTCATTGGATCAGCAACAAGCAGTCATCAGTTGGTACTTCCACTACTCATGCAGAGTGCCTGGCAGCTGATATGGCCCTGAAACAAGGAATATGGTTCACTCATTTGTTATATGAAATTGGGTTCACTCAAACTGAACCACTCGAACTGTACTGTGACAGTCAACCTGCCATCAATTTGATCTCGAACCCCAAACCAAAGAAGAGGACTCGACACTTCAATACTGTCATTCAATTTCTCAAGGAGCAAATTGCCATTGGAACCATTGTACTGAAGTATGTCGAGACTGAGAAGCAACTGGCTGACTTTCTTACCAAGGGACTCACTGGACCTAAATTGTCGAATTTCATCAAGATGATAGGGATGAGTCAGGATGCTGAAATGGGGGAAGTGTTGAGGATGAACAGATGAGTGAAGGTTGATCCACGAGGTGGAATCACGAGCTGTGGCGGTTACCACATGCACGCAGCATTTTTTTTGGTATTGCACACTGGTTTTTTTTGCTTTCAACGAATAAACATTAGATTCTATTCTGCTAAAACTTAACACAGCTCAATCACAGCAAAGTCCTTTGATTGGCGATGGATGGAGAAGTTACAATTATGATGTTGACACAGAATTAATTCGTTATTATCACTCCTCACAATCTTTCGTATATGATCTTCTTGTAAACCAGAAAATCATATACTGAAAATTTGATGTGGATACAAGCAGTGGATTGTTTATCCTGATTGATGATACAGCTATCGCGTATAATTGTTAATTTTTCGTATTTCGCTGATCGAGTTGGAATCAACGCCACCTGTCTAAATCAGCTGTTCCATCTAACCAACCACATTGACAGTTGATTGTTGACCCAAGGTGTCTTATTTGTTGGTTACCACTATTAATCGTCCTTGTTCTTTTTTTCGACCTTCTTTAATATTGTACGCTTAACTTTCAAGTAAAAATATCACCATGGCCATCAGTGACAGTACTTCTCCTTCCAATGTCCTGTTCATTCCGCAAAGGTCGAAAGAAGGCATGGATCACCTGAATCAATTACGAAAGGACAATAAATTGTGTGACGTTGAATTATTGATCGATCGCCGGGTAATTCCTGCCCACAGAGGTGTCCTCAGTTCTTTCTCCCCCTACTTCAGGACCATGTTTAATGCTGACTTCAAGGAGAGTGATGAAAAACAAATACCAATATTGGAACTTGATGCAGATGCCGTGGAATCAATTATTGATTGTGCTTACACTGGTCAAATTGAAATCACTGGTGATGCTGTTTCACAGCTCCCTAAGGCATCTTGTTTCCTTCAAATCACGATCATTCAAGACAAGGGTTGCGAATATATGATCACTAATCTCACCGAAATCAACTGCCTTGATGTCCAGGCACTCGCTGAATCATTTTCCTTGACCGACTTAGTAAAATCATCTACCAAGTACATATTTGATAATTTTGAAAAAGTGGCTGAGACTGAAAGGTTTCTTCAGCTGAATCAAGAACGACTCATCAACATCATATCATCCGATCAACTCTACTGCTCATCTGAGGAAAAAATATACAGTGCCGTGGTCAAGTGGATCAAATATTCACAGGAAGACAGGGCCAAATTCGCCAAAGAACTGCTGACATACATCAAACTGACTGATCTCCCGCCCTTATTTCTTGTTCAAGAAGTCAGCCATGAAAAAGTCTTCAGATCTGATGAATCATGTCGTGATTTAATTGCTGCAGCCAAGGATCATCTATTACTAGAGGCTAATCGGTATTTGTCAAATCGCACTCATCTCCGAGGAAATATGTTGCTGGCAATTGGTGGTGTCAAAAATAAAGATCGGCATCGATCAGTTGAACAATATGATTGTATTTCAGAATCATGGAAGGAAGCAGGATCATTGGCTATTCCACGCTCAGAATTTGCCGTTGGAATTCACAAAAATTCAGTCTATGTTGTCGGAGGTGAAAGAGCAGGCCAAGCCTGTCAATCTGTTGAAAAGTATGACATAAAGTCAAAGAAATGGTCAATGGATACTCGCCATTTCTGCTCACCCAGGATGGATTTCGGATTGGTTGTTTTAGGCGATAATATCTACTCAATTGGTGGTTACGTCGACAAATCGCCTCTCGACTCGGTTGAGAAGTTTGACATCAAGTCGAATCAATCCAGTAAAGTATCTTCTATTCAAAGTGCTCGCTTTGGACTCGGTGCGGCTGTCTTGGATGGTTGTATCTTCGTCATTGGTGGATGCGGCAACACTAGCATCAGCAGTGTTGAAAAATATGACCCTGCGACTGGTGAGTGGACTTTCGTTGGTTCGATGAGGCATAAGAGACAATATTTTGGCTGTACTACTCATGCCCGAATGATCTACGCTGTCGGTGGATATTGTAATGGTGCCTCATCTCTAGCTGAGCGATATGACCCGGAAATAGATCAATGGCAAGAAATTGAACCTATGAATACTCCTCGTTGGGCTTTACAGTTGGTCGTTTTGAGAGGCCGTTTGTTCGCTGCTGGTGGTAGAAATAATGATGAATGCTACAACACCGTCGAAATGTACGATCCTAAAACTAAAATTTGGTCTGCAGGTGAATCAATGATTGAGAAGCGAGCTTATTTCGGACTTGTCGCTATTAAACAGTAATAAATTCCACCAGTAACGTAAATTTCAACAGAAAAAAAAATCATCAAAAACTTAATATGTAGATTCAGTTGAACGAGTTTTTCGAGAAAAATTAATCATTTGACTGTTGTTTTACATTCATCATAGTTATGACTTACTTTCTACCATCTTCCTTCCTTCTTTTCTTCAACTAGTGATCAACAAACAACTCAATGCCTAATTTATTAAAACATGAAATATCAAGTGCTCCATTATGTGGATTGATACGTTTTTACAATTCGAAAAAAGTAACATTCAAACAAACATAAGATAGAAAGTAAAGTGCCAAAGTGTCTGTTCATTTTGTGTATTCGATAGTTCTTTCAATCATCGCACCTCTCATTTTATTATTTGGATCTTCGTACAACTACTTTGCATGCAACCTGTTTGGTCCAACTTGGTCCGAGTCGTCGACTAGCATGGAAGTACTTCTGTCAGACATGCCTAACTGTAATGATGAGCAATTGTTCTCTAGCTGAAATTTCAGAATACAATTACTTCGGTTCTACTAACCTCTCAAATTGAAGCACTTGTGAAAAGTAGTTATTTAGCGCAATCCATAGATTGACTTGTGTAGTAGTGGCTTCAGAGTTGAATTTACCATTTGATTGAGTATTCAAAGGAAAATTGAATGGTATCCGTGGTTGAATTATAAGAAATGTCAGAACTGCTCAATGATGATGGCCGGTCTATCAGGGAAGAGATTCCAAAACAAAGTTTATTGAACAATGACCAGTGTTTTATCCAAGACAAGTAATTACAGTGACATTCATTCAATTTTCAGTTATCGTTCCAACTTGATCAAAGCAATGTCAGGGTCGCCAGTTTCATAATTATAATTTGAATGAATTATCTTCTTAGATATGTTAACAATTTTTCCATCATTCCTTCGGAGAACATCAATGATAATGTGAAGCACAGTGAAGATGAGATCATCTTGGTTGATCGATTGATTGGAGTAAAATGATTCGCTTATAATTACTGAGGTAAAATAATTTATTAATGCGGTCGAGACATTCACTTCTGGTTATTTCCTGTCAATTTGACTATCAAACGAATCGATGGTTCCATGTTAACGATATCGATGACATCAGTTGCAAAGTATAAGTAACTCCAATATAATTGAGCAGAAAAAATTGATTTCCTTTTCGAAACAACTTCCTGTCACATTCTAACGATAATAACATTACTCTATTTTACGAATTATACTGACAATCAGTGATATAATTGGAAGGAGAAAACTGGTGGATTGGGAGATGAGAGGGCGAAAAATTGAACATTCTCTTGTCATGTATTCAAGTCCAAATGTTTACTGTTCTTTCCATCGATGATTCTAACAGTTCGTCAGGTTCTCACCAGTCAGCTTCTTAACAGCATCACTTAATTGCATAAGCCTCTGAACCAAATATACCGAACATTCTGTTTATTGAAAGTACTAATCTAATTAGAACAACTGTTTCGATTTGCATCATTGATTGAAGTGAATCAACTTCTAATGCTTAAATTAAAACTTCCTGTTTTACTCTCACAAATTCACAGTCAACAAATCAAATGGTGATCAATTTTAGTTGTTACGTTTATGATGTGTTGTACTTTGTCCAATAATTTGTTCAATTTGCGCTCTTCTAACTTTACCCTTAGTGACTTTCAATTTGTCCTTAACTTTCTCGATGCAAGTGTGTTTATTTTTAACTGTTTTTGCTGATTCTATTTTCCAAAATAAAAAATTAATCATGTAGGAAAAATCATTGAAATTCCAATTGACAAAATTAAAGATTAGATTTGTGCAATGAATGGACTAGAACGAGAGTGGAAGTTTGTCTATTCATATGATTAAGATATCACTCGAACAACTGGATTAGTTCTGTCAGAAGGCGCCCCAATTGTCAAGTACATTGTATTTCACATCAAGGATGAAACGAGTAATAGAAAGTGAGATTCTCGGGCGATGTTTCTACTGCCAGTTATTGGCGAATGGTATTTTCGCATTATTTTGGGCCTGTTCTTCAGGTGAATGTGCCTATTTGAAAAAGAAAAAAGCATTTTGCGAAAACCATTCAAACCCTGAATATGATGATGTTCACTTAGTTGAATTCAAATACTTCACATCTGTCATTCTGCTTTCATCGGCAATTGTAGGTCAGTTGTCATTTTCATCATTGAAGTATTGTACCACAGAGTTGAATCATTCTTTGGTCGAAAGAAAAACAAGGAAACAGCCGTCAATGTTAAGTGACTGTATTCAACATTGTATAATAGTGATGAATTGCCCTTTCTTTCCACATAATCAATGAGTACGTTTTAGTTCTACAATTGTACCTGCAAGAAATAATCGTCGAAATGCACAAAGATCCTTAGACTGCTCATCTTCACCATTTGACATTTATATTTGGTTCTATTTTACCTTTGAAAAAGCAACAAACAATTAGTTTTTGTCGAGTTCTATCAACATCATGATACTGTATGCTATTTTTGTATTTCACACCAATGTACGTCAACTGTTTAGATCATTTTTTAGAGAATTGAAATGTAAGTGGTACCATTGAACAGAATGGTAACATGCTGTTCTCACAACTTTTGCACCTGTTTTGTCTTGGAAACAATTGATCGATAATCATTGATGCGACACACTTCAAATGACACCGTTCTAACATGTTCACTCAACCGGTGTGAATTTTCATGACAACAACAAAAGACTCAATTACGTTCTCGACCGAGACAAGTACAGTTTTTTGTTGTTATGACAATGTGAGTTATTTTGGTGAACAGTATGATTGGTGTAGAAGACAGTTCAAGTTCATTCGTGAAGAAGTATTCATCAAGTAAGTTCACCATTTCTAATTCGGGTTTGAATGATGAGAGCTTGTATTGTCTTCGATGGTGAGTATGAATTGAAGAAAAATAAATATGGTCGATATGAAATGGAACCTCCACTCACAGAAATAGCAGCTGATCCTATCGACGCGTATGAACGATTGGGTGGCAATGGTACAGTGATGATCAAAGAAAATACTTTTGAAAAATGATGACGATCTCTCACTAAGAAAAGACACTGAGTACCTCTCAGTGAAGTTCCTCGTTCAACTCCGAACGAGTCGAAGAAAAAGTACTTAAATCAATGCTTTCACTCATTCACAATTCGATAGATGGGACAAGAGACACAATTGGTCTAATTGATGACAACATTGAAGTCAATGTTATTCTGAATTGAAAAGCACTTGGATTTTAAATTTGACTCACTCACAGCAGTTAGAATTGTCGAAAGCACTCATCACTTGATGAAAATTACAGTAATTTTTAATTATGAAAGAGTTGACTAAATGTATTCATCACCGCATAATGATGATGAATTGTTGACGTATTCAACTTCAACCTCAAAAGACGCTCGACCATTGTAACTTTTTCCTCATCAATTATGTAAGTCTAATCAATGCACAAAACTTGCCAATGACCCATCACAACAATAGAAAATGACCAAAGCCGTTATCATCAATGGAATGGAATAATCTTTGGCTCTGCACTTGGAAGATTAATAATATTCGTTCAGCGAATGTTGAAAATTCACAAATCATCCTGACCTTTGCCATTAGAACATGAACATGGATGTTCTACAGTACCATGAGTACCCTGGTCATGAAAAACAGTCAAATGGCAGTATTTTCCATGGAAATAATGATCTAGTATCAAGCACTCTCAAGTACTGCATTTTCACGTACAACACACACACACACATTCAATTGCATGCCTTGACAACCATCGAGTTCAGTTTGTGTTCTGTTGTCAACTAATGATCTAGTATCAAGGGTTGTCAAGTACTGCATGTACACGTACAACACACTCACATTTAATTGTATGCCATGACTTTAGTTTGTGTTTGGGTTCACATTCAATGCATTGATGATGGACTTAAAGAACCTGAATTTGATGTTTATCAAACAATAACAACAGCAAATATCTTTAAAACGTCATCTCACCACACATGTAGTTCATTTGCCTATTTGCATAGATGCCATTAATGTGACCCAACGATTGTGAATGTCAATAAAGTTACCCGAGTGAATTCAACAACAAAAAAACTAATTTGAGTACTTGACCGAAACCAGCACAGTCTATTTGCGTTCTCACAGTGTACATTATATTAGTGAACAACATCATTATTGTGAAGGAAATTGAAAAGTTCATTTGTGAAGGACTATCCGAGGAGTGTGTTTGTTGTTGTTCAAATTGTTCGATTCACATCATTTCCGAATACAAAAGTGAACTGCATCATGAGAACTTGTTTTGTCTTTGAAAGTGACCATGAATTAAAAAAGAATGATCATGGTCGGTACGATGGAGAGGATCCACTTATGAGAATTGTTGCAGAATCTCTCGATCTGTATGAACGTGTTGTTGGTAATGTTACAATTCTAACCAAAGAAAGAGCATTCAATGAATGTTACCAACGACTCGAGGACAAAACAAGTGACTACATTGCCTGGGCTTAATCAATCACAGATCATTATGTTCCTGTTCCATTTCGTGCCATCAGCTTAGGTTTAGGATCAGGATTCGATTATGGTGCCATCAAGAACAAACCAGTGGACAATACGACAGTATTTGACAACTTTGCTCTTGTTTCACCAAATGTTTACTTGCCGGTGGTACTAACCTGGCTTGTTATAGCTGCATCAGTGATGATGTGCTAATCTTGGTTTATTCATGAATCAAGATGAAAAAACATTGCAATTAGTGAACTCAAATAGTGTTCATATGTAATAGAGACATTTATCGAATTGGTTAAGCTGTGGCAACTTCCTGTCACTTGTTAACTTGACTTGAGCAAATTAAATTTTAATCACATTCGAGTTTCATTGAAATTCTATTCCTATCAGCAAGGTGTGAATATGATTTGCAGTTGAAAACGAAACAATTTGAAGGATCAGTCACGGAATTATTGATTTTATAGACCATGTTGAGTTATCACCTGATGAATCCAGTCCAAATAATAAGAAACTTGGGTGTAAAATGTTTGTCCCTTTGCACAGCCTTCCCTTGTCGAGACGGATATAATTCCAATTTGAATCGGTGTTCGAGTGTCATGATCGTACACAACTAATGGACCTCCCCAATCTTCAAAACACGGACCTTGGTAACTTGCCTGCTCATCAGAACATAAAATTCCATTTCCGTGACATATCTCAGGAAGAAAAAGCAATTTTACTTTAGCAACTTGTAAAACATTAGATTTTTGCGGATGAGGACTTTCTTCAGTAAATCCATGGCCCATGACATATGCTTCTGTGTATCGTTTTGCTTCATCTTTCTTAGCTAATCTAATCGGTTGAATCAAATTGTTGTACTCTAATGGTTCAGTCAATTTGATGAGTGCAATGTCATTCTTGAAAAAGAAGACATATTCATGAAAGAAAAGATAACTATGAATTATTGGTTTGGATGATTCAACAATTTGCCCATCAGGTCCCTCGAATGAAATTGAACCAACTTTAATTAGTACTGATTCTGTACCATTTACACATATAGCTGACGTGAGAATCCACTGCTCGTGTATTATTGATCCTCCACAACGCCATCGTGTTGTTGAATTGTATGAGACGGATAACGATGCGAAGAACGGGTATTGTCCGAGTTGAGCATCTTCACCTCCAATAATTCGCTTCTTGGCACAAATCATTACTTTACGATTGAAGAAAATGACCAATGAAAATAACGCGAACCAATGTGAAGAGATGATCATCTTTTCTGGATGAATTTATGACGGTGATTTTTCAAATGTCGATCAAATACTCTTCGTATTTGATTTTCCAACACTCATCAAATTCATTTTCCTGTTTTCACTTACTGTAATAAATCAGTTTGACTACAGTTAATCCATTTGAATGCAATCTTGGTTCTTCACGAAATTATGCAACATCTCAAGTTGTCCGAAAATATCAGTTTCACTGCAAAACAACTTCATGCCTAAATCTGATACATTTTCGTTTAATGATTTGTTTGATTTAATTTTTGCTTCCTTTTGTTGTTGTATTGTGTCAGCAATTTAATACAATTCACCTTTAATGATAAACATTGACGCGCCTGCTAAATCCACTTAGCAAAAACCAATTATCAATTGACTGATTCATCTCTTACAGAAAGCACTTGCTATTCAGAGCACTCAATTAATTCTATTTAAATTGTTAAATTGAATCAAATATTCAAATTGAAGAATATTCTACATGTTCTAAATACTTTAATCATTTATTTATCTAATAGCAATCTTTCGTTTATTTTTTGTTTGAACAAGTTGACCATTACTTGTCAAGTGTATATCGACACCACAAATCGAATTCAAAAGATGTTGATTAGTCTTATTTTGAGATCAAAAACAAATCAATTTCATTCAAACAGTGCAAATTAGTTTCTACGGTGCAAGAGTGTTCTACGTGAGATAACTACAACTGTAGTTTACAATGACAACAATTTCTGGTCATTGTGTAGTCATCACATTATGTATCCATGGTAGATAATAAGAAGCACGTGTGGTTCTGCCTAATCTATCCCATCTTCTGGCCCACCTCGTACAATTCCAATTTGAATAGGTATGCTGCAAGAGTCGTATACGATTAAAGGACCACCTGAATCTCCAAGACCTGCATTTTTCATGTATACAGTAGAATGCTCTTCAAAATTTAAATTCTTTTGCAATGGAATGCAAAAATACACCGAGTTGATTTGCTGGTGGTAACACCCTGTCACTAATTAATCTGACCATGGTTAGTAAAAATATTCCAACTACGTCTGTTGTATCATCATGTCAAATGGTTAATCATAGAAAGAGAAATGAAAGAAATCTAGCTATCAAATGAAAAGTTGTTCAATTATATCACTTTTCATTCCTTAACAAATTCCAATCACGACATAAAACGAAAGCTCTAGGAACAACAAATGCTGGAATTTATTAGTTGAGAAGGATTATCAATGGATATTATGTAACAACAGTGAATAGATCATCATCTTGTTTGATTGATGATGGTTGATGAGTGCATAAATTACTTGCCCGACAGAACCAACTGATACGATTTGTTTGAAATGAAGATAATTCAATATAATCAATGAAAAAATTGTCATTCATCATGATTCTGACCATTCATGTCGTCATGTTAAACAAGTTTTCGTATTTCGCTGGTCGAGTTGGAGTCAACGCCATCTATCCCTGTCTCTTGTCTTAAACATTTTCTCAGATCAACTTGAACATTCAGTTGTCTCCTCATTGTGCTTCATTTGTTTCTTCATATGTTGAATCACCGAATTGCTCTCAAAAAAAAGTTATCATGACTACAAGTAACAGTCCAAATTCTTCAACTGTCCTGCTTATTGAAAATCCAGCTCACCAACTTCTGAATAACTTGATTCAGATGAGAAGAGACAACATCTGTAGCGTAGAACTCGTCGTTGATGGTCATGTCATACGCGCCCACATGGATGTGCTCTGTTCTATTTCTCATCGACTTAGAAAAATGTTAACTATCGAACGACAAGGGCAGATCAAGGAACGAATACTGATTCCTAGCTTTGTAGATCGTAATGCTTTGGAAAAGATAATTGATTTCGCTTACACCGGACAACTGGAAATCATCGACGACAATGCCTCGAATATTCTCAGAGCAGCTGATCTCCTTGAAATTCGAGTCATTAAAGACAAGTGCTGCGAACATTTAAAATCTCATCTCACCGAAATCAACTGCCTCGATGTCCAGGCACTCGCTGTATCACTTTCCTTGGCCGACTTACTGAAAACATCTACCAAGTACATATTTGATAATTTTGAAAAAGTGGCTGAGACTGAAAGGTTTCTTCAGCTGAATCAAGAACGACTCATCAGCATCATATCATCCGATCAGCTCTACTGCTCATCCGAGGAAAAATTATACAGTGCCGTGGTCAAGTGGATCAAATATTCACAGGAAGACAGGGCCAAATTCGCCAAAGAACTACTGACATACATCAAACTGGCTAATCTTTCGCCCCGATTTCTTGTTCAAGAAGTCAGCCATGAAAAAGTCTTGACATCTGATGAATCATGTCGTGGTTTAATTGATGCAACTAAGGATTATCTAATACTCAATGCTGATGGTTATTTGTCAAATCGCACTCAACTCCCGGACAATTTTCTGCTGGTAATTGGTGGTTATAAAAATGGAGATCGATATCAATCAGTTGAACAATATGATTGTATTTCAGAATCATGGAAGGGAGTTGGATCATTGGTTGATTCATGTTCAGGGTTTGCCGTTGGAATCCACGAAAACTCAGTCTATGTTGTCGGTGGTGTTCGAGCAGGTCAAGTTTCTCAATCTGTTGAAAAATATGATATCGAGTCAAAGACATGGTCCATGGATACTCGCAATTTCTGCTCACCCAGAATGGATTTCGGATTAGCTGTTTTAGGCGACAATATCTACTCGATTGGTGGTTACGTCGAGGACCACAAATCGCCTCTCGACTCGGTTGAGAAGTTTGACATTAAGTTAAATCAATTGACCAACGTCTCTTCCATGCAAACTAAACGATTGGGATTGGGTGTGGCTGTCCTGGATGGTCATATTTTTGCGGTTGGTGGAAGTAAAGGATCAATCAAACACAATAGTGTTGAAAAATATGACCCTGTCGCCGATAAATGGACTTTTGTTGTCCCAATGAAAAACAAGAGAAGTCATTTTGGTTGCACAATTTTTGACGGAATGATCTACGTTGTCGGTGGATTTTCTAAGGGTGCATCATCTCTGGCCGAAAGGTACGACCCCAAAATCAATCAGTGGCAAGAAATAGCACCTCTAAATACTCCTCGTTACGCTTTACAGTTGGTTGTTTTGAGAGGTCGTTTGTTCGCTGTTGGTGGTACGAATAGGGATGAATACTTTGATACAGTCGAAATTTACGATCCTCGAATGAATCCTGTTTGGTCAGCAGGTCAATCAATGACTGAGAAGCGATCTTATTTCGGACTGGTCGCTATTAAGCAGTAATGAATTTCTCCAGTAACACAAGTTTTTTAAAAAAATCATCATAAACTTTGTCTGTAGATTCAGTTCAACGAGTTTATTTGTAAAAAATCTATCGATTGACTGTTGTTTTACTTTGATCATGGTTATGAATTTCGTGTTATGATTTTTCTTCCTTTTTTCAACTGGTAATCAACAAACAGCCCGAGGCTAAATTCATTAAAATATCAAATTTCATTTGCTCCATAATGTGGATTGACAAGTTTTTACAATTCGAGAAAAGTAACATTAAAACAAACATAAGGCTGAAAATAAAATGCCAAATGGTATCATCATCTCTCAGTATCTGTTCATTTTGTGTTCTTTTTAGTTCTTTGCATCATTTCACTGGTGATTTTATTAGTTACATCTTAATACAACTACTCCGCAACGCAACCTTTTAGATCGAATACAGTAGAATGGTCTTCAAAATTTAAATACTTTTAGAATGGAATGCAAGAATATTCCGAGTGATTCGCTGGTGGTAACATCCTGTCACTGATTAATCTGACCATGGTAAGTATGACTATGTTTGTTATTTCATCATGTCAGTTTCATTGGCCGCAGAATTGTTAATCAGAGGAAGAGAAATAAAGCAAAATCTAGCTATTAAATGAAAAGTTATTTATTAATATCAGTTTTCATTCCTTAACAAATTCAAATCAAGACATGAAACAAAAAGTCATATTAATATCACTGACATGTCAAATGAATTTGGTTTCAAAGTTCCTATTTGGACTCGTTGTTTTTAGGCAACAATAAATGCCATGTATGAATAGATTGACGATGAGTAACTTCGAAATGACTCTTACTAAATTTTCATTTTACCAAAGTCATATCAAAGAAGTAATTTTTTCATAGGATGTCACATAGAAGTGTTATGAAAATTCTCAACTATAATAAAAGTTTGATTGGGATGCTAGAACGTAATTTCAATGCAGTCACTCAAAAGTTGTTAATTCCTTGTTTATCATCAGCGTGATCATGCTATGGTGATAGATGGTGCCTACAGAAAAATTAATAATTTTTCAATTTCCCCTGGTCGAGGGGAATCAGCGCCACCTGTTTACGTCAGCTGCCACAACCATTCCATCAGGCTTACAGCGAACTGTTCAGTAATTGTTTTACTCTTGTTTTTTCATTAATTCAATTCATTAACTCTTTTATCATCATGGCAACTGGTGACTCAACACCTTCTACAAGTGTACTTCTTATATCACAACGTGCTCAGGAACTCATGGATGACCAGAACCGACTTCGGAAGGACAATAAATTTTGTGATGTGGAACTACACGTGGATGGAAAAATCATTCCTGCCCATAGAAGTGTCCTCTGTTCTTTTTGCCCTTACTTTGAGACTATGTTCACTTGTGACTTCAAGGAACGCAGTGACAAACAAATACCAATATTGGAAGTCAATGGCACAGCAATGGAATTAATAGTCGATTGTGCTTACACCGGTCGTCTTGAAATCACTGATGACAATGCTTCAAATCTTCTCAAAGCAGCTCATCTACTTGATATTCAAGTCATTCAAGACAAGTGCTGTGAACATTTTAAATCTCATCTTACCGAAAGCAACTGCCTTGATATTCAAGCTCTCGCCGAATCATTGTCTTTGACAGAACTGCTAGAAATATCTACTGATTACATCAATGACTATTTCGAAAAGGTGATTAACACCGAAACTTTTCTTCGCCTTACCAAAAACCGCCTCGTGAATATCATTTCATTCAACCATTTCGACTGTTCATCAGAGGAAAAAGTTTATAATGCCGTTGTCAAATGGATCAAATATTCGGAAGAAAGAAGCCAATTCGCTGAGGAATTTCTCTCTCTCATCATACTGACTGACCTGTCACCTCGTTTTCTCGTGCAAGAAGTAAGTCATGAGTCAATTTTCAAGTCTGATGAATGTCAGAGCTTAATCAGTTCAGCCAAGGACATTCTTTTACTCAATGCCCACGAGTATTTCCCGAGGCGTACTCAACTTCGAGGCAATATGCTGCTGGCGATTGGTGGTTATAAAAAGGAAGATAATAATGGAGTTTGTCATGAATCAGTCGAACAATATGATGCTCTTTCAAAATTGTGGTATGGAGAACGATCATTGGTAGATTCATGTTCAGGGTTTGCCGTTGAAATCCTCGAAAACTCAGTCTTTGTTGTCGGAGGTGAACGAGCAGGCCAAGCTTCTCAATCTGTTGAAAAATATGATATCGAGTCAAAAACGTGGTCAATGGATACTCGCAATTTCTGCTCACCCAGGATTGATTTCGGATTAGCTGTTTTAGGCGACAATATCTACTCTATTGGTGGTTATGTTGGTGATACAAAATCGCCTCTCGACTCGGTAGAAAAGTTTGGCATCAAGTCGAGCCAATTGACCAAAGTCTCTTCCATGCAAACTGCACGCTGGGGATTTGGTGTGGCTGTTTTGGATGGTTATATCTTCGTCATTGGTGGATCTAGTGGCGGCAAGACTAGCATCAACAGTGTTGAAAAATATGACCCTGTCGCCGATAAATGGACTTTCGTTGCCCCAATGATAAACAAGAGAGCTCTTTTTGGTTGTACAATTTTTGACGGAGTGATATACGCTGTCGGTGGATATTGTGATGGTGCATCATCTCTGGCTGAAAGATACGACCCGAAAATAGATCGTTGGCAACAAATTGAACCTCTGAATACTCCTCGTTGGGCTTTACAGTTGGTCGTTTTGAGAGGCCGTTTGTTCGCTGCTGGTGGTAGGAATAGGGATGAATACTACAACACCGTCGAAGTATACGATCCTCAAACTAAAGTTTGGTCTGCAGGTGAATTAATAACTGAGAAGCGAGCTTATTTTGGACTTGTTGTATTTAGGCAGCAATAAATGTCAACGATTTTATAGATTTCAGTTGTGAATTTTGTCCTCCAAGTATTTTTTCAGACACATCACATATTGTGACTTCACTGTTGAAGAGGATGATCAATGGAAACAATGTAGAAAACAGTGAATATTTGATCATTGTTCGATTGATGAATTCAGCAGAATGATTAAAATATACTTCAGCAAAGAGAATTATTAAAACTGTCAAGTAATTTAGTGATATCAACTTTCATCTCGCAAAAACTTCCTGTCACAATCTGACTCGAATACCAATTAATCGCAAACTCAGATTAAAACCATAAGTAACTCAATTGATGCATTACAAATCTAAAGTAATTGCTCATTAAAGACAATTATGTACGTGTCAAACATCAAGTGAGCTAATAATGCTTTGATTCGAAAGAACAATTAATTAGTCAACAGGTATGAAACTCTGCTTGTTTTTAAATAGTCAATTGACATTTGATTTAGTTCACTGCAAAAACCTTGGTATTGATGTAATCTACTTTGGCATTTGTGCCAAACGTCTATTTTTGATTCTGTTGCCTCGGCATCGATCATTAACATTGAAAACCTCATAAGTGAATTTAGATCAAATTGACGATGAAGTAAATTATCATTTCAATATTCATAACTCATTGAGAGAAAACCTGAATTGCTGTTTTTTGCGCCAGTAGTGAATAATTGAATCTTTATTGGCAGTTGTGTCAAAGTGATTGTCACTGATGCAACAAGGCTTGGAGTAGTTTATTTCATTCTGGTCACCAACGACTATTGCATTTGCTTCAAATGATTCCAGGGAAACTTCACAAAACCATCTCCTGTGATGGCCAATAGATTTTATTCTTTTAGTTAAGAAGATGTACTTATACTTGCTATTCTTAAGCAAAATAATCTTGTACAACTCATAATGTACTAACAATAATCGTTAACGAAGCACGAGTTTCTACTTGAGTCAAATGACTTACAAGACTTGTTATTAGATTCATTGATATGTTGTTGTTTGTGTTTAAAAATGTATGCAAACTATTATTGTACTCGGATGATGAGAACAAAAAAAGTTTACTGGTTGTGTTAGAACCAGTAGTCTGTTTTTCACTCCAAGACATCATCAACATTACATTCTTCTTATACCAATCAACACGATGAGAACTTGTCTTTACATTCCAGATAATTCACCTCTGAAAAAACATCCCAATGACAAGTATTACAATGATGGCATGTTCAAAGATATGGTCAATAGTTGGATAGACGATTTCACTCGACTTCATGGTAACCAAACAATCTTCAAAAAGGGAGATGACGTTGCTGGATGTTTGGATCAAATCAAAAAGAACTTGAGTGACACCATGAATTATCCTTTGCCATATCCTCAGTACAACGTTCCAGTTCCTTTGACTTCTTCAGAGTTATCCATCGTCACTGGTTACGACATGAGACGATTGAAGAAGAAGCATATCGTCATGACTGATATACTTGACAATTTGGAATCAATCTCTGCTTCAGTGTACATCTTGTCGAGTGTGTTCTTGATCTGTCTGATCAGTATTGTTCTGGCTCGAGTCACCATATGCTATCATCATTTGCCCAAGCGGTTGAAGAACAAGATGCCTCTGATCAAACTCTGGTCACGCTTCTTGCAAAAGGTTTTCTACGGAAAATCAAGAAAGTTCGAATTCATTCGACTGTTGGCATCCATACTGGGGTTCTACTTGCTGCTCGCCTTTTGTTGTGTCTACACCACCAACAAATCTATCAGTCCAAGTCCACAACTGATTGACACAATTGACAAAATTGTCGCACGACCAAAAGTAGTTCCTTTGATGGTGGCAACATCTTTGGGACAATTTGACTCAGATCCAAGGGGCAAAAAGATCCTCTCCAAGTTGCACAACTGCAAGAACAATGTCCAATGCAGACAGAAAATTTCCATCAAAACATTGAATGATTACATCCTCAAAACGAACATGATCATCAGTGGTGATGCCGTAATCTTGAACATCGGCAGTTTGGACTTTGGTCAGTTGCTGTGTCCTGCTCAACCGCTTGACAATGAGTGGAAAATTGTCCAAATTCCTTCTGGACTAGAACAGCAAATTCGAGGTTACACTCTTTCAGAGTCATATGGTAATCCTCAACAGTTCATATCCAAAGTTCGTCGATTGGCTGAGTCTGGAACACATCAAAAGATGGTAAAAACAAGCACTGACGCTGTAAATGATGTGGTCATTGGTCTATCCACACTTTACATGTCGAAAGAGGAAAGGTGCAAGAAGAAGTCCTTCTGTGCAGACGCTGAAGTCGCTCGTCAAAACGATCGAGTGGATGCGATCAACATGGTCAGCATGAAGACTCTCATTGTCATCTTGTCAGCTATGTTTTGTGTTTCGTCACTTGTTCTGTTGCTTGAATTGATGGTCCACAAACTTTGCGGTCCTTTCAAACGCCGTTGAACTGCTACAGTAGAATATTAATTTGACCTGCATGATGGGAATCAAATCAGCACGAGTGGTGATTCATCTTTTCTTTGGCATTTTTTCTTGATTAGTTTCAATGGATGTGACGTTATTAACAATAAATTGTGACCATTATGAATGTATTAGTTATAATAACTTCTCATTGTATGATTTTTAATAAAGAACGGAGTGAATAAATAGCGACTTGACATGAAATGCAAAGAAATGACAGGCAACAGCATAATGAGAAACAGATGAGGAAAATTTCTAAAACTTTATTCTTACACCTGTCAACTCTGATACATGTCAACTAATGGTAATAATATGAACCCAAAAGTAATTTATTTAGAGTTAATTTCATTTTTCTCCTCTTAAGTACACTGCAGTCTCTACTAATGATTTGAGTGTTTACATGGAATTTAAAGTAAATCATACTGATAGAGAGAATGTTGTACACCAGACCGACAAAAACTGTTCATTTGAAGAAAAATAATACAAGAATGAGGTATATTTTGTTTGTTGACGTTGTGCTAGAGTAAAATGGTGTTTTTTCTACTCCAGAGTCAACAGCGCAGTGAAACTAATCATTGCTGAGAAAACATTTGGAAGGAGCAGCTGGAAAAAGTCACACCATGTGAACCTCACATCGATTGAATCAGTTATTCAATTAAATCCCTTTTCAAGTCATGGAAACTGGACAACATGAGAAGGCAATTTATTCAATGGAATTAGTTATTAAAGTAACTTCAGTAAAGGTACATAAAATTACTGTTAACCATGATGATCAATTCTCGCACAATGAAGTGAGACATAGGTTTTTCTTCGTGTTCTAAGAATACCAGATGCCACCAACTGTCTTTTTAAATGAATCAGTTTATCAATGCAGTCACAATGGACTTTTTGCCTTTTTGGGATCTTTTTGTTTCTCAAGTTAATCGGATCAAGTGAGAGTACACTCAATGATGTCCAAGTTGAAATGGTGGACAAGAACAGAATACCGTATTCGATGAAGGTAATCTGCGGCACAGTGATGATGGTCACATAAGGATCATCAGGAGTAAAGACTGAAATTGACAATGTCGAGAAAGGCGCTTTCGAATTGAACAAGTTGGTCCGAAACATTTTGTTTTCACATGATCTTTTGCCACAAAATTTAGTACATTTGTCATTGGAGTGTCTTATTTTATCAACTATGGAAGTTTTTTTCGTATCAAAGACTGAAACAATTGTCATGTTACCGTAGGATTCATTTCGACTGAGTAGAGCAGAGTATGGTAGTTTGTTCAGTTCGCTAATAGAGTTCGATATTTGACATCTTGAGTAACAGTCATCACTTGATTGAAATCCCATCCGATTGAAATTTATGCAGTTGGTGGGATAAGGATGAGGCAGTAGCTTGGTCATGACGATAACTGGTGTCAATTCGTACTCTTTCAATTCGATATAATGAGAACGTGACATGCTGATCTCTGCGGTTGGATCTTCATTTGGTAAGCTGAGAGCTAAACGGGCGACGAGAGAAGTATTCATTCTAGAACTCAATTGGAAACTTGAAACAATGCTCTGCATTGACAAAGAATGAATATGATCTTTTATTTTTTCCTTTTTCATTTCTTTTCGAAAAGAATGGTAACAAATGTAAAGCGAATAAACGTACTTTTTCACCTGATGATGCTTTAAGAATTCTTCAGGTGTGTGAGTATCTAAGATTTTTAATTTTTCTACGTCACGAAATAGACAAAGTTGGATGAATTCAGCTTCACTCGGTGTATGTTTGAAGATCTCATCAAGTGTGAGATTGTCGATCAAGAAACGACGAAAATCACCATTATTTCGATTACCATTGTACAAAGAACCTGTTCTTCCCACGACAAAGCTTTCATCCAAAATGTCAGTGTATCTTGAACAAAAGTTGATAGCAACATGGTCGTAATCTTCTTGAATGGTCATGATGATTTGAGTGTTCACATGGAATTTAAAGTAAATCATACTGATGGAAAGAATGTTGTACACGAGACCGATGAAAACTGCACATTTGAAGAAAAATGATGCCACGATGAGGTATATTTTGTTTGTTGACATTGTGTTCGAGTGAAATGGTGTGTTTTCTACTTCAGAGTTAACAGCAAAATGAAACTGATGATCGATGAGAAAACATTTGGAAGGGAATGAAAACACCTGGAAAAAGTCACACCGTGTGAACATTACTTCAATTGAATTAATCATCCAACCAAATCCCTTTTCAAGTCATGGAAACTGGACAACATCAATTTATTTTCTTGTTCGCATGATGAGAAGGCAATTTATTCAATGAAACCAATTGTTCAAGTAACTTTGGTGAAGGTACATAAAATGCATAAGTGAATTGATCAAACAAAACAATACTTTCCAGAGTAATTCAGTTCTATTTTTAAATTGCACAAATATAATGACTAAGCAAAGCACATCGTACATTGCGAAATGCACAATTAACGATAAATTCAGTTTTACTTGGTGTATGTTTGATGATCTTATCGAGTTATGCAGTTATGTGATTTAGTTTGACAATTTGTTATACTTGAAAAATGGTTTAATGTGAAAAACATGCGAATGATTGACATTTAAATTTAAACTTTACGTGAGCCAGTCAGTCAGGTCCATCTAATCGAACAGTTATTTTAAAATGGATGAAAAAAAGAAGAAAATGTAATTGACGAATTCAAATGTGACATCAAGGATGAAAATACTTGCACATGTTTCATGGTTCATTTAAATTGATTGATTTCAATTCATCATGTCGGACACATGGACTTAATCGAACAATTTACTTGACATCTATTCAATTAAATTTAACTAATAACATGTCACACACCTGACACAGTTCATTTTAAAATGATTCTTAATGATTGACGAGGAAAAGAATCTGTCACACAGGATGAAAATCAGTAAGTAATTTAATATTGATGGGATTATAAACGGTGGTAACTGTCTAAAAATTAATTTTTCATTCTTTTCCTTCCTGACAATAGACTAACATTTGATTACTAATTTCATAAGTGCTCTCATCTGATTGTATCATCGACCCCTTATGAAACAAGTTTCAGTTGAGCAGCCGCAGAAGTCGACCATTTTGGTACCAAAAATGTGCTTCAACACACTCGAATGAATCGTCCGCATCGACGTCAAATTATTTGCCACAATAAACCAAGTCTGCTATGATGACAATGGCAAATCATATTATTCAACTGAAAATATTTCTTTCAACTTCAACCGATGGAACACCACAAATTTTAATAACTGATTCAGACAAAGACACCATTTGCCATTATTTTTTCAATGCTCATCCGATGGGCTCAAAGCATGGTCTTGACCAGTTAACTTCAATTAAGAAGAAACTCCAAGAGTGTTTTGATCAAATGATGAAACTAACCACCTCCGTCTTGTATCAGTGTGCAGATGATCTTCAGAAGACACTAAAGGTGACTAATGAAATGCCAAACGATGATGAAGATCCATCCTTTCATTCAAATTCGAGTACCACCCACGATCAGTCGAGTACATCTAAAACCAATTTAGTTGTAAATAACAATGAGGCTGAAGCCATTTCTTCTAATGTTTCCTTAAATGCTATGGAATCAAGTAGATCATCCGATGTCAATGGAATAACAAACGATGGTAACACTGTCAAAAGGAGCAAAACCGACCATTCATCCATTTCTGAAATACAAAACATTCGTCCAAACATCACTGATGAAGAGATATTTAGATATACAATTCTAGATGAACTCTCACTTTACAACGTACATGTACCTGAAATCATCCAAGATGCCACTGAATTCGGACCAGTCACGGTAGCATTAGATTCACCACCACCAAATTTCAATGTGTTCATGGAAAAATCTTTGGTTGGCCAAAAGGACAGTGATAAATTTAAATATGAAGGATTAGCTTACTTCACTCTCACACGTTTAAATCCTCCTCGTGATGCCATCAATGTTTCCACCCAATACAAAGCAGCTGTGACAACTTCAAATACACCATCCAATGATAATCTCATCTTAGACACAGTCTTGGTTGGTGAGAAAAGTGACCCATGTTCGTGTGTTGTATGCTGTCCAGTTTCGATATCCAAGGGAAATGTCAAACGGTTAATGGGTTATAAAATATTTTTAACTGAAAGACATAAATCAGCTGTCGAAAAAAATCCTCATTGCAATTTTGATGAGGTTTTCAGTCTCATCGCTCGAGAATGGAAAAACTTACCCTTTGAAACACGTATCAAGTATCATGAAAAAGCCAAATTACAAAATTGTAAAAAATGTAAATCCATGACCACCTGATTAATCATGAAAAGTCAGTCAACCAAGCAAACATTATTCATCATGCTGGAATTCTGTTGAGTTTGTCGATGGTTGCTTTTGTTAATTTATTAGTCTGAATGAAAGTTATTCAAGAAAATGATTTGTATGTATGTTGTTTAAACAAATAAAACTGTTGAAACTGTTGAACGAAAGCAAAACTTCTCTTGTCTCTACCAAATTGATTCAGCAGGTTTCTCCTTAAACTGGAAGAAACAGTTGAGCAGTCGCAGAAGACGACCATTTTAGTATCAGGCACTTTCTTTCATACTTTCCTGCAGTTCGTGTTCATCAACTCATCTTCATCAACCTAAAACGTGAAGTTATCATAAATCAAATCAAACATGACAGAAATGGAAACAAATTCCGTTCAACTCAAACTGATTCTTTCAACTTCATCTGATGGGACACCGAAATTTTCAATTCCCGATCCAGATAAAGAGGTAATCAGTACCTACTTTCTAAATGCCCATCCTCAGCGGTCGGAAGACATCGACGGTTTTAACATCAATAAAGAAATTTTGAAAACCCATTTTGAAGAATTACTGAAGCTTACAACATCTGTCATGAACCAATGTGCAGCTGATCCACCAAAGTCCAATATGAAAAATGATTCATCACTTCAATCAAATTCATCAACTAGTTGGTTACCCAATATCAATCAAGAAGTCAACAACGATACAACACAAGCCATTTCCACCGATACCATGGCATCAAGTGCTTCATCTAATATCAGTGGAATTACAAATGATGGAAACACTGCCAAGAGCGACAAGATGAAGCGGCCAATCGCTCGTGAATCATCCGAGGGTATCATATTAGATTCCAAGGGCCAACCTATGACCCAAAGAACAGTTCACTCGCCGTCCAAACGCAGAAACACTTCAGATCAGGTTATTAATGCAACATCTATCACGGGCCAATGTTCAGCTGATGTGGAAAAACCTGAAGTTCAAAATGATGCAGCTCCATCAAATCAAGAAATTTCTGCCAATACCATCACATCAAGTTCTTCGTCTAATATCAGTCTAATTACTAATGTTGAAAACACTGTTAAGGACAAATGGACAAATCCCCGTCCTCGTAAGATATCATGGAGGGAGCTGAATGGAGCAGCAGTAGGAACTCCGTTTGAATTATTTTTTATTGCAAAACATAAATCAACTGTCAAGAACAATCCTAAATGTAATTCTAAAGAAGTTTTCAAACTCATTGTTCAAGAATGGAAAAACTTACCCGAGGAAACACATTTTAAGTATTGTGAAAAAGCTGATTCACAAATTTCTGAAGAAGCTGTGTATAAGCGGTACTTGCGTTTGAGAAATAAAACTATTTAAATTGTGGTACTTGAGACAAAAAGGTTGGATAAATATTGCTAAGACAAATAAAACTATTTGTTGTGGTTGATTTTTATTTTCATGAACACTTTTGATAGATTTTAGAACTGTCAAATACACAAACAATCTGCTATACTGATGCCAACATTTTTTGGCTATTAATTGAAATGTTTTTATTTGTCACATCTTAACATTCGAATGCAGCATTATTAGTATGAGAATTGAATTGCAGAGAATGAATTAGCAAAGTAATCTAACCATTAGTTCAATTAATAGTCTGGCGTTTGGTGATTTCAGTCTGTACTTGAATAAATAAAATACTCAAACTGACATTAGAACTGAAGAATGTGAAGATAAAAGACTTTTCAATTTGCCAGATGGTCCAAGCAGTTACTTTTCGTGTGAATACTTCTTCAATCAGATTCAGGTAAACCGCGTCTTTGGTGTTCACAACGTTGTCCAACAATCGACTTTTAACTTCTCGGAACAATGAGTCGAACCGATCTTGCTGAAAGCAGATGTAAAGCAACGAAAGAACCAGTAAAGTAATCATCCAAATACAATGTTCAATGACTGAATTTTCCACGTGAACGTTAAAGTCCTTAGTTCGCCAGAGAATGAGTGTTAGAACAAGTGCAGCGACCAAAAGAATGTACATGAGCCAGCTGAAGGGCAAAGGTGAGAAGATGCATTCGAATTGTTCTGTTATCTTCTTCACTCTGACTAATTTGTCTTTCGATGCTTGACTGCCGAGAGAATCTTCCTCCATCGACAAGAGAAGCTGCTTCTTGTAACACAGCAAGAGATGAAATGCCAACGAGTACAAACCAACCGAAACAGCCATGTAATCACTCACAAAGATGTGTGACATTGTTAAAACTGAAGAAATGAATCTTCGAATGTAAAAGTTACCACCGAATTGAGAAAGTGAGTCAAGTGTCATCATATGGTTGCGTGTCATTTCAATGGTGAATTTAGCGATCAAGTCGAAGAGAATAATCGATGCTAGAATTCGACTGAGAAGCAGTGTTGACTTACGAGTTGCTTCAAAATCCACACTTTTGGATAATTCACCTTTGATTGATTCGAGGAAATGCCAAAAGTCTTTGATGAATGATCTGATGAAGAAATAAACATATCCAATGACTGGTGTGATGTAGTAAACTCCAATCGCAAGTGAGTAAAGAGCTGATGTATGATCAAAGGTACCACGATTGTCGATCATTGAGAAGATCAGTCGGGTAAATGAGGCGAGAAAAACACAAATGTGCCAAAACTTAGGCCTTCCATCGAATGAAACACCAACAAATCGGTAAATTAGTTGGTAACTTGGACAAATCAGGTGAGTTTTTCGCTCTTTCTTGGAATCCTGATCTTCGCTTGCTTTGTTCTGAACAACATCGATGTTGACCTTCTGCTCCATCGGTTGATGACAACTGTTTGTCGTTGCATCGATTTAAATGAGTTTTGTTTGTATAACAAATGTGAATATATGTTGCTTGGACAACAGAATATGTTTGTCATGGTTCATGTTATTTTTAACAAACTTTTCCTTTGCTTTGTCAACTTCTCATGTGCAAAAGTTTATTTCATGTCATTTTAGGCCTTCAATCAATCAGAATGTCAAAAGAACGCAAATAATTTGTCAAAACAACAATGATGGAATATTTCTTGTTGATGTCTTGTCAAAGATGAAAAAGAATCAACATCTTTCAATGCCACATCAATTAATGAGTTCCATTATCAACTTCATTCATTAGTTTAAATAATAGTCACGATGATAAAAAGAACAATTGTTTTCGTGTTGCTTCGACGAAGGAAATTATTTAAATAGTGTGAAACATCAACACTCACAAAGGACCATTCAATCTTCATTTGGACATTAATACTGGTTATTTTTGTGGTCGATAGCATCAATTTCGATACTTTGCCGTATTTTACAAAGGTCGTTATTGTCTATTCATAAGCGAAAATAAATGTTGTCATCATAACAAGAATGTAAATGTGTTGCTTTGGCAACCAGAATCATGTGTTATGATCAATACCATCGGTTAATTTGAAAAACTGAAATTACTTAAATCGTTTACACATTAAAGATCAACTTTGGTCACCGTTAGAACTTTTAAAATACACGCGAGTTTAAAATTCAGTGAAATCGTTTTGGTGAACTCTGAGTTCTTGGATAATCGTTCTTTATGACTGAACTTAAATTTGATGAATTGCCAAATCGTTCGGAAGGATGAATGAGCTGACGACCTGACGTTTAGTTGGTTCTGATGCGAACTCGATGAATAAAAAGGTCATCAAGGAATTCCAACAAATGGGTTTACAGAAGAGAGGCTTTTTAATTTGTTCAAAGGTCCAAACAGGGAGTCCTCGAGTGAATACTTGTTCAATTGAATCAAGATGAATCAAGTCTTTTTTGTTCGAAACATTCATTCGTAAGCGATTTTTAACTTTCCGAAACAATGAGTCGAAATTATCTAGCTCAACATAAACTTGACACTGGAAAAGGATTAGCGAAAAGATAATCCAGACACAATTATCAATGACTAATGTTCTTACTTGATCGTCGATGTCACTTGTTCGCCAAAGACGGGACACAAGCATGAATTGACCAACCAAACTGATGTAGGTGATGCAACTGAAGAATAAAGGTGAGAAGTTGGATTCAAACTCATCATGAATCTTCTTCACTTTGAGCAGTTTGTTTTTTGATGCTCGATCACCAAAAACATCTTCCTCAATCAACAGCAGAATCTGTTTCTTGTAACTCATGAATGAATGAAAAGCAAACCAGTTTAAAACCATCAACAGATCTATGCAATTAGTCAGCATGATATTGTATGAAATTGAACTGGATGAAATGAGTCTTTTGATGAAAAAAGAATCGTCAGAAATTGATTTTAAAACTACATCAAACAAATCTCTTTGGCGTAACCACAAAAGAATGTATCTTGCGAAACAAGGCATCCATGTTGGAATGAAATGTGGAGTGATTGATTTATGATAACTTCTTCTTTCCAATAAATCATATTTCATTTTTTTCTTTAAATGACGAAAGTTTTCCATTATTGGTCTGATTGAGAAAAAAAGAAAAATTAACAATGGAGTTAAATTGATGCTGCAGATACTGATTTTAACAAAACATGAAATTATGCCAACGTTATTGATTGCTGAAATGATGATCCAAAAGATCAATGACAGACAAAAAATGATGAACCAAAATTTTTGTCTTCTTGAGAAAACAAGTTGACATTTTTCTTCACTGTTTTTTGAATGACTTGTTCGTTGTTGATGATTTGGCATTTGATTAGTTTTCATTGTTGTTGTTCGTGGTTGATGCTGTGTCGACGCTTCGTTGCATGTTTTGCAGTCAAAAGGCAACTGTTGTCACTTCAAGAGAACAACCGATTGTTGTCATGATGACTGGATTGTTTTTTTATTGTCTTGACAACAGAACCTTTTTGACGATCATGTCTTTTTAATGACAAAATCGATATCAACCTGAACCTTCTTTGTTTCGCTTGGCACTTCATTGCACTCTTTCATGCATCATTAAACACAAGTCCATTAAGAGAGAACATTTGTGTTTTCCTCATTCATCTAATCTGGTTTATTGTACTAATGGAACCACTTTTCTGGTTCGATCAAATGAATGCCAGAAAAAGAATATTTATTCAAGTTGTGCTGTAGTTTTCAAAGAATCAACTAAAAAAGATGCAGTAAACTATTGATCACCATCACAGAACAAGAGGCTAGCGAACACTTAAGATTGAGCAAGTTAGGAATAGATGGAGTTCAGTGAAATGATTTACAATTCAAAAATAATTTGTATATAAATAATTCAATTTTGAGACTGACGTTTGCTAAGTTCTGATTGTACTTGAATACATAAAATACTAAGACTGATATTTTAACTGATGAATGTGAAGATCAACGATTTCTCAATTTTCCAAATGGTCCAAGCAGTAACTTTTCGTGTAAATACTTGTTCAAGGTTGTTCAAGTGAACGAAGTCTTTGGTGTTGAGAACATTCAATTCCAATCGACCTTTAACTTCACAGAACATCGAGTCAAATCGATCTTGTTGAAAACAGATGTAAAGTAGTGAAAGAAGGAAAATAGTAACCATCCAAATACAATTTTCGGTGGCTGATGATGCAACATTATCAGGAATGTCTTTTGTTCGCCAAAGAACAAGTGTCAGGGCGAGAGCAGCAACTAAAATAATGTACATGAACCAACTGAAGGGTAAAGGTGAAAAGATTGATTCGAACTTGCCTGTGATTTTCTTCACTTTAATTAATTTATCTTTCGATGCTTGACTGCCGAAAAAATCTTCCTCCATCGACAAGAGAATCTGCTTCTTGAAGGACATGAACAAATGAAATGCCAACAAGTACATACTGATGGACACAGCAAGGTAATCGAGCATAAACCATACATGTATGATTGAAATCGATGCAATCAATTTTTGACACCAAGGGAAATAATTCAAAAATTGAAAAGATGCGCTGAAAATTTGTGGTTGAGTTATCATTTGGTTGATAGATTTAGCGATCGTGTGAAAGAGGACAATTGATGCTAGAACTCGACTCAAACGTAGAGTTGACTTACGAGTTGCTTCGAAATTCACACTTTTGGTTAATTCACCTTCAATTGTGTGGACAAAATTCCAAATGTCTTTGATGAATGATCTGATGAAGAGATAAACATACACAATGACTGGAGTGCTGAAGTAAACTCCAACAACAAGCGAATAGAGAGCTGATTTTCTGGCTAACATACCAATGTTGTTGATTTCATAGATGATCAAAGAAGTAATTGACAGGATGAAAATACATATGTGCCGAAATTTAGGTCTTCCTCCGAATGAAACACCAACAAGTCGATAGATTAGCTGATAACTTGGACAAATCATGTGAGTTCTTCTCTTTTTCTGTTCTGTGTTTGCTCGAGCTGGACCAACATCGATGTCGACCTTCTTCTCCATGTTGTCAAATGCAATTGTTGTCGTTTTATACTTTGAACTGAATGTTGTCTTATCGTAGAATACCTCAAATGAGTTTCTTTGACAACCAAAACTATTCGTCATGGTTCAGGTCATCGAGTTTTATCATGCAAAAGTAATTGTTTACATTTCAGCTGAATAAGTCACAGTCTATGTCATGATACTGCCAGTAGGTGTGTATATTAGACAATCACTCTGGTGTGACTATGAAAAACAAAAGAACTAATCAAGTGCGGGTGAAGAACTTGTTCTACTACGTCAGAAGCGAGTGGAAGATAAATAGAACAACAAAATTAAGTCCTCTTATTCTTTCTCACTCTGTTGTTGATATTTGTTCTGATTGTATACACAGCCGCAAATAGTGGCGTTAATTCCAAATCGATAAGCAAAATACGAGGATAAATTCTAAATTCACACAAAGCTGGAAAAAGTGATGACGTAAAGGAGTGATAATAAGAAGTAACCTTCTCAATGTACTCTGAGTTGTACAACCGAAGAATTGGCGACGAAGGGATACAGTTTCTCCTGACTTTAACAAAGTTTTTTTCATTTCTCTTTCATTCTCTATTGTAATGATCGCTCTATTGCATCATCTTTGTCCTTGATTGTTTCTATGAAGCAACAATCTAGCATTCTCTGATCAGTCGATTATCTAACTCAATCGAATGAACAAACAGAACTCATCTGCTTGTGATTCACTTTCACTTGATCAAGTTGATCAACAATCATCATTTTTCAGGCAAAATGTAGCGAATCTGTGCAAGTGACTTCATTGAACAAGTTAACGTACATAATATAAATTGTCAGTGCTAAAACTTTATTTCATACTATTTGATTAACTGCTTGATTGTGAAACAACATGAGTCAAAAGGGAATACTTATGAACAAACGATAGCAAATGCAAACATTCATCCTCACTATGGTTGAAAATTACGAAGTTTCCCACATTCATCATCTTGTTGTACGTTCATTAATCAACCATTTGGTTCATCAGAAATTTCTTCATATCGCAGTTGGGTGGAGCTTGATGGACTCGTTCATCCAACTTCATGATTGAGCAGCTGTTGAATTGTCACTCTGAATGAAAAGACTTTTCATATCAGGGTAAAGATCCAAATTGTCATCGATTCCATTGAGATAATATAATGGTTTTAACTGTGTCTAATAGATTATTCTTATTGTCAGAACAAATGTTAAATGAATAAAGTAATCTTCTGTACAAGCTGTGTGACATTTCTTCTTGTAGTTATCGATTAAATGATGTGTGAACCAGTATGACAGTTGCAATGAATTTCACTTGAATTGCGTGTTTGACTGTTTTCACATCAAAAGCTGACACATTAATTTACATAATCAATGTCGTTCATCACGATCATGTTACATAACAAATAGACGTGCACAGGTAACTGTTTAGCTTCACTAGTTCTGGTTTCATCTGCCTTGTGCAATTTGATCCTCGCTCATGTGCAGTAGGAGAGTGAAAACTTTGTTCGTTCGGTCAAAAAAAAAACAAATCTTAATTCTTTAGCACATTAACTTCTAGTCATTTTTGTCGTTGGTAAACGATGCTTAAATAACGCTGAATGCAATAAGAAAAAACTTAATCCTGAGCAAGATCAACTTAGCAGATTAGTTGCTTGGTCGAAGATGGTTGTGAATAAAGAATTAGTTTATCTTCAAGTTGCTGATTATCAACTTGATGATTTATTCTGTGTCATCCATCCACTATCACGTCAATGGAAGTTCACTTTTCAACCATCTGATATTGTTACCTCCAAAGGTTTTACCATCAATCGGTATCATTCGAAGATGCGTCGATTATCTGAAAGTGGATTGTACATTGAATCAAATCGAAGGTTTGAACAAACTTTTAGACAAACAATCATTAGCATGAGAGTAAATCCAAATGATTCGAATGAGAAAAAAACATTCTGTTCTGCAAGCAACCTTCATCCTGAATTTGAGGAAGTTAATTCAGTGGAATTTGAATACTTCAAACCATTCTTGTATTTTTTGGCTGCATTGATTTTTCTGGCATTTGTTATTCTCTCATTGGAATATGTCGTTCATGTGTTCGCAGAAAGTAAGAAGAAAAAGAGACCTAAAAGTTTACCACGACCAAGAAGTCCTTACAATCAAGTTGGGATTAGTTCATGACTCGCTCGTAACTGGTAAGAAGTTGAATTTATTCTTATCAATGAGAATTCCTTTTGTTCATCTCTGACTGCACTTGAATGCAGAGAATGGATAAAGAGATGATAGAATTGGTGAATGAAAAGATGAATGACTTGTCAAGTTCCCAGATGGTCCAAACTGTGACTCTTCTGATGAATACATTTTTCATTCGCTTCAAATGCAACAAATCTTTGGTTTGTGTCATATTCGGTTCCATATGTTCTTGCACTTGATCGAATAGCGATTCGAACTTATCTTGCTCATGGCAGATGAACAATAGCGATGAAATTAGTACAGTGAGAGTGAAGCTGAAATATTGAAGATGGTATTTTCTATTGGTATCACCACTTCGCCAAATAAAGAGGACCAATAAGAATGCAGAGACAACCAATGTGTAAACAATCCAACTGAAAACTACAGGAGAGAAGATTGATTCGAATTGATCGGTAACTTGTCTAACTTCAGTCAATTTGTCCCTCGAAGCCTTGCTACCGGAGAAGTCTTCTTCCATCGATGTCAGAACTTTCTTCTTGTAACTCATAAACAGATGAAAAACAAACACGTAGAGTCCAGCAGTCAATGTTACATAATCAAGTGTGATACTCAGGTGAAATTCTTGAATTGATGACTTGAGTGACTCGATGAGTGACGAAAAATTCAAATCAGATGAAGCCAACTTTGTCGGAATCTTAAGCATATAAACAAAACCATAGAGCCATTCAAAAAAATCTCTGGTGATCATGATGAATATTAAAGTTCTACTGAACTTTAAAGCTGACTTTGATTCAGATTGATTCAACCTCATTCCAATTGCAGTGACCAACTTGTGCATGTCCATCTTCATTGATCGTATGAACAAATACAAATATCCAACGATTGGAATGATTGAGTAAAACTCAACAGCAATTGAGTACAATGTGGTTCGACGTTTTGCCCGACCAGGATTGTTGATTACAATCGCACTGATGTTTGCGAAGGACAAGATGAATAAACAAATCCACCAAAATTTCGGTCGTCCATCGAATGACACACCGATAAGTCGGTAAATAAATTTGTAAGTAGAACAAATTAGTTTTTTTTCTTCTATTTGTCGGTCACTGGATTCAACATCAACCGAATTGCTTGGCGTCATTGTGTGTCACTGAATCATGTTCTAATTTTATACATGTTTGAACGAAATATACTGTCGACAGCAGCAAAAAACACCCTTTCACCAGGACAACCGAATATTTGTTTGTCAGTTATACCAAATCAAAAATTCAGCTCAAATCTGAATAAAAGTTTTCATTAGAAGCAACATAAGCTTTTAGAAGTTAGTAAGATTCGATCAATCAATTATTGAAGCAACATATCAGTGGAGAAGCTTTTCAATGCATCGAATTTTTCCATCAGTTTGTTGTTTTCTTGATTCAAATTTGACAGATTACATGCTGAATATGTGATTCATTTGCTGTATTACCACAAATATTTGCCCAGTGATTGATTTTATTCCTTCTCTTCTGCCAATAAATCAATAAAAATGTGTAACCAACCAAGCAGACTTTTTCATTCGCTGGTCGAACATTGGTAATTGTTGCGAAATATTTGTGCCGCATTCGGTGATGTCTCAAAAGGTCAGAGAAAAATATTTTTTTTCTTTGTTGTTGAAGTTGTTGGTTGTGCCAGGTACATTATCGATTGGTCTGTTTATCTTCGAATTCTGTGTTGACATAAGCAGACATGAAGAATGAGAAGGATATTTTTACCGCAGTTGTATAGCCAATCATCAACGAAGCTTAATGATTCTTTTTACATTTGCAGTTTGGTCCAAATGAGAATATAATGGTTCTTGCAAGTGGATTTGCCAGAATGTTTACATCCGATACTCGTTTAAAAAAGTCAAGGACACAAGGTAACCATCACCAGTTGTTGTCTGATGAGTGATCAAGTATGGCTGTCAGGTTGTGTTTTCCTCGCGATTTCCATGAATTGTTGGTGTATGATGAAGAACGTGGCATTTTTACAGAATCAATGTCACCCCAATGCAACGAGTTTGGTAACATGTTTAGCCTCTGTCCCAAGCTTTCTAATATGACTGTGTCAATCCATACAAATGGAACTGTTGGTACGTACAATGGTACAACCAAACAGTTCGATGGTTGTCTTGGTGAACTGCAAAACAATCAATCTGACATCGTGATGATGATGTTCAAGTATCCATATGCTTGGGAGAACTTCACCGAAGGATCATCGTTTACAACACGATACTTAACCTTCTCAGCACTTATGACAAGCAAACTACAGATGCAGTTGTTCAGATGACTGAATGTTTCAGTTCATTCGACTCAACAGTCTGGTCTCTGTGTGTTCTGTTTGTCATTTCAATATACTTCATCTTAGAATTGAGAAAGAAGACATCATCACTGGCAAGAATTCTCAATCATGAAAAGAAGGGAACAAACACTCGTCCTCTCGTTGACACAATTGTTCACTGTACTCGATTTGGTGAAATTGATTCATTTGGTCCAACTCGAAAGGTCGCATACATCGCTGCCTCAATATTCTCACTGCTTGTCATTTGTTACTTCACCTCAATGATCAAGACTGAATTGGTCGTCATTAAGGATCCAGAGACATTCGTGACTACGGAGACATCATGAAGAAAGGAGCAGTTCCTCTCTTTTCTCATGACTTTGCATATGATCAATACTTCAACGAGAAGATGCTCCTCCATCCAGGAAGAATCTTTGGAATTATGCTGTCAACAAATTGGTAAAGAGAACATGTTCATCGAATTTAGTCCTTTGAGCATGCTATTTGGTGAATGGAAGCTCGCTCAAAAAGATGCAGTCATAATTGTGGAAGATATTCTGACCAAGCCAATCGGAGCGATGGCTTGTCAATTTCATGCTTACAATAGACAAAGTCTTATCGATGCAATGAAATCATTGGGTAATCCTCAATTAGTTCAGCAAATGCTTGAGGTTTGACGGAAAAAGTGAGGTGGCTATCGATGAATATCTTGCTTACATAAATAAGAATCCAGAGTTATTCAATTCTCTGCCAGATCTCAACTTACTTGCTACTTTGGATAAGAATGAAGTCGCATTCTCTCAGGAATTCTCTTTGGTAAACAATCAAGTCCTGTCATCGTGTTACCGATACAAGGGTGTTTGAGAAAAATGATCGAATCTGGAATCAGTACAGGGACTGATCGCCAGTCTCAAGAATTTGGACTTCGTAGGCAAGTACAAAGAAGTGATTCCACATTTGATGGGACAAAAAAATTCATCTTTGAACGATCGAGTGAGAGAATGTGAAGATGCTGTTGTGGTCACACCATATGTTCAACTGAATTCAATCAAGTTGGAAAATATCATCGTTCTGCTACAAATTACCTTGGGTTGTTGATATTGGCATTAATTTTCCTCATTATCGGAGTACTCATATCAGTTCTATTGCAAAAAGATGAATCCTCAACGATCAAACTACAAACGACGAGCTGGAATCGTCTCGGCACCTCATGAAAATAACCAGAAAAGGACCACAAAACGTCGCGGCAACTCGGCTAATCATTTAATTGGCCCATCAAGCAAGTGATAGCAAATGCATATTACACGAAAGACTGAATTCAATCAGCTGAATATTTAATCAAATTCAAATTGTTTTCGCACAACTTGCGGATTGAAATGATGATTCAAGTGATTCAATGATACTGTCGAACAATGCACATCCAATCTCGTACAAAAAGTTAATTCAGTAATCAGTTGAGTTTATCTTACCCAAGTAACAGCAAAAACATATTGCACGAGCAACATGATTCAACCTGCAAATATCCAACTAAATCTTTATCGAACTCAGCACAAATGCAATAAACAAATTAACTAGTAGATACTTGCCCTTTGAAAATTGTTCAAACAATCATCATGACCACTAAATCAAATGCCTTCATAGGTGAACCCGGATATAACATATAAATGCAATCAATTTATTCACTCCACCAGTTTGACTTGAAACAACGCCATCTGTGTCAGTCTCCTTCCGCAACCTTTTTCACCACATTGATCACTGCACTTGTACTTACTCATCGACTCAGGGTCACCATTTAATCGTGTTGTTTTCTACCATCAAATCATCATGGCCACATCTGAATGTTCACATCTTTATGGTATCCTCTATAATCTAGATCATGCCGAAGACATGATGAAACACTTGAATGAATTACGAAAGGACACAAAACTCTGTGACGTTGAAATACTAATCGATTCTCATGTCATTCCAGCAAACAAAATTATCCTCTGTTCCTTTTCTCCTTACTTTAAGACCATGTTTACCTCTGACTTTAAGGAAAGTCTTGAAAAAACAAATACCCATCTTTGGAATTGATGTTGGTGCAATGAAGTCAATTATCGATTGTGCTTACACTGGAAGACTTGAAATAACCAGTGAAACTGTTTCACCACTTCTCGAGGCAGCTCACTTCCTCGAATTGACTACATCATGGAAAAATGTTGTGAATATTTGACATCTAATCTTGACACACTCAATTATCTCGATGTCCAAGCATTAGCTGAATCATGTCCTTGACTCACCTTCTAAAAAAACTCAACAGATTACATTGAAGACAATTTCAGAAAAGTGGTCAAAACTGATGGTTATCTTCAGCTGTCGAAAGACCGGTTTATTAGTATCATTTCATCAGACCATCTCAGTTGTGAAAGTGAAGAGGACGTATACCAGGCATCGTAACGTGGATCAAATACTCAGTTGAAGAAAGAAGCAAATTTGCTCAGGAACTGTTAACTCATGTTGTATTGACTAATCTTTCCCCTCGGTTCCTTGTCCAACATGTTTCTCATGAGTCAATCTTCAATTCCAATGATAAATGTCGTGATTTGATCGCAGCAGCCAAAGACAATCTACTACTGAAGGCTGATGAACACTTTTCAAGTAGTACTCAACGTCGGACTCAAATAATGCTGGCAATCGGTGGTGAAGACAGTAAAATATTCACATGCTTCGGTTGAACAATTTGATGCTCTTTCAGAATCTTGGCAAGAATCTACATCATTGATTGAATCACGCTCTCAATTCGCAGTGGCAGCCCAGCGAAAAATCAGTCTTTCTAATTGGTGGTATTATTGATAAAGAAGCTATCTGGTCAGTTGAAAGATACGACATCGATACAAAAATTGTGGTCAAAAGTCAATCGTCCTTTTCGCTCGTCAAGGACTAATTTTGTTGTTGCAATTTTGGAGGAGAACTTATACTTGATTTGTGGTTATATTGATGATGATACTTTGCCTTTGGTTGAAAGGTATAACTTCAAGTTGAATCAATTAACTAAAGTCTCATCCATGAATGTTGCACGTGAAGGATCAGGCGTGGTGGTTTTTAATGGATATATTTACGTGGTTGGTGGGTCAACTAACCTTGAGGAAGATGTTAACAGTGTGGAAAAATATGATCCCACGACCAATCAATGGACTTTTATCAAACCTATGAAGAATGAAAGAAGTTATTTGCTGTACCACACATGCAGGAATGATTTACGTTGTTGGTGGACACGATTCTGACTTATCCTTGGCTGAGAGATACGACCCAACAATTGATCAATGGCAAAAAATCGCACCTATGAATACACCTCGCTGGGACTACAGTTGGCAGCTCTAAGAGGTCGTATTTTCGCAGTTGGTGTGGTAGAAATGGTGATGAATATCTCAATACAGTCGAAGTGTACGATCCTCGAATCAATGGCTGTAAAAAGAGCTTTCTTTGGACTTGCTGTCGTTATGGGTTAGTGAATGTGATCAACTTCAACAAATGTCAAATGAATGTCATCAATGTCTCAAATTTTAAAATAAAATTGTTCCTTTATTTATTCATCTGAGTCATTTTTGCATGAGATGCCACTTCGCCATGATTGCAAAAAGGCGAACACTTTACCAAGTTCTCTCACAACGATGAACAAGAACCTTATTTTGTTCAGACCATCAATCAAAGCATCAATTTTCATCAGTATTATTGCATCTTTCATCAGGTAACCTGTTAAATTGGTGGTTGATTTGTCATTCATAGTTTTGTTTATCGTTATAAACCAACAATTCTGGTTGCCAAGTAAAGAAAGCAATTCTAAAATTACCTCAGTCATATGCATATGTAATCACATCGACATTGAGTGATTGAAATTCGCTTCAAGGCTACTGCATTACCGATTGATGTCTATAACCCAATGACGATTCAGCAAGATGATCGATCTCCTAATAAAGCAATCAAATGACACACCTTTGTTAATTCGAAAGACAGATTCTATTTTTGTTCGAATGATTTACTCCTTTGGTAAACTAATGAACTCACACGAATGTTTTACGAATGGCATTTAACCTTTCAATTTGAAGATCGAACATTGATCAATATTGACTCAAGCCAAACAATTGTGAAACACAAATCGATTTCACGACTGCCGCGACGATTCTTCTCAAATTCATCAGCACAAACAAAGATGATCAAGTCAAAAGAACTTCTGGCTCTTTCTTGGCAAGCTGTTTGTTTGTGTCTCTTCACTTATTGCGTATATTACCGATCAACTATTTACTTTTCATACAAAGTAACACCGAAAACAGCTCCATTTACACCATCAATGGTAACAACACCTCGAGTATCTCTCTGCTACTCATTACAATCACTATTGGGTGGTCCAGCTGAGTACTTCTTCGATGAAAATACCGATGAAACTGTCTTCATGAACAGAACCATTGGTTATTTGTTCGACTCAACTCCTTTACCCAACGAAACACTCTCTCACTGTTCATACAGAGACTTCGACACCAATGAAATGGTTTTCCTCAACAACTCTAAATCATGTTCAAATGAATACTTTCAAGTGACCAAGTATCGAATGCAAAGTTACATGTGTTATCGATATCAAAGTGTAAATTATCCTGATAATTACAATTTAGTTGGTGCATCATTTGCTCTTAAACAACCTCGAGTGATTTACACTTTAGCGATTAATCGTCCATTAAGTGATGGACATAGAATGTGTCCACTTTTACATTTTGCTGAATTTCCAATCGATGATCGTCCTTTCAATTCAGAACTAGTGATTCCACGCACGATTCCTCGAGCTCATGGTTTGTTCTATCATTGGATGTCATTAGAACGACTTCCACCACCATATGAAACGAATTGTGCTGATAAATCACCATCAGAATGTTTTCTCGACTGCATAACTGTTGTCTATCGAAGATATGGAATCGCCAGGTTATCAGGTATATCTTTAGGTTCTGGTCGAAATTTGATCTTGCCAAATTACTCAGACAAGTACAATGGTAAATACTTGATGGACATTATCCTTGAATCTGTTCGAATATGTTACTCAAGATGTAGACAAAAACAATGTGTTGAAAATACCATCAAGACTTATCTTTCAGCACCATTCAATCCACCAAATAACACCAAGTTAATGTTCTATGTGTTACACTTGATAAGTCCAGCACTGAAACAAAAGTTCATTCCAGTCTTTCTGCTGATGGACTACTTGACAGAAATAACCAGTTTGGCTGGAATCTTTTTTGGTTTTTCCTTTTTCGCACTTGGTTCACTTGTGATGGATTTGAGAAAGAAGAAGAAAATCTCACCACTTCAAATCGATCGAGTAGAAAGTAAAGCACAAATTGTTCACTTGAGAGCTCGACTTGTCAATCCCATTCGCCAGATCAAGCAGATCGATGATAGTTCAGCTGACAAAATCAAATTACTTTCCAGAAGACTCCTTGTGCTAGTTCTACGATTGATTGTGCTTTGTGGATTCACCATTCAGATTCTCAGTCTGGTCACAACTTACTTCAACTTTCAAGTGATTCTCAAGTTAGAGTACAACTTTGATCCAATCGTTCCTTACTTTCCTCATCTCGTTCTGTGTTTTCAAATGCTTGATTTACTCGGTATTCAGTCTCTTTCACGTGTCAATTCATCCAATTTCGATGGAGTATCAAAGTTTAGTGACACTGTGTTGAAATCAACCCTGAAACAACTGGTCGAAAGAACACCAGGACCTTACTCCATATTTCAAGGATGTCGAATGAGGGAGCAAATTCCTAAAGCACCGAAAATGTTGCTCCTCGACAAAAAGGACTGTGATGAAAAAATCCTAGTCGAGAGATTCTTCGCCAGCAAACACATTTGTTATCAATTCAAGGTGGATGGAGGTACATATGTCGCCAGTTTGCCATCTTTTTACTTCACCCAGAAGACAATCAAAGGTCTTCTCATTGATCCTGGAATTCTTTTCACCATCATCATCAACTCATCCTCCGCTCACATCAATTCCATCCAAGCAACTCTGTATGAAGATGTTTTCTTGAGTAACTTCGAAGACTACTCTGTCAGTGTGTATCCATCAGATACTGACAACTTGTTGGTACTTTTGTCTTATCATCTGCTAAGATGGAGATCACTTCCAGCACCATATGAAACTAATTGTGAATCCAGTAACATGTCTTCTAAGGCATGTCTTCATCAATGTCTCGGTGAGGCAGGAAGAAAGTTCGATCGACTGCCTTACAACGAAATAATCAGAGAAACTGATGACATGGATTTACGAGCCATTTCAACTGAAGATATGAACAATGAAACATTTTACAAAGAGTGGACTGAAATAGAAGAAAACTGTCAAAACAAGTGTCATCGTAAAGACTGCTTAGATGAAGACGTGATTGTTTACATGCTTCAAACTGACCGGTCAAGTGAAAAGATCGAGTTTGCAGTTGACTCATACTCTCAACCCGTGTGGGATGGAACAACTGAACCACTGATGGGTATTTATGAACTTTTCTACAACATTTTCTGTTGTCTCTCATTCTGGCTTGGTTTGTCTCTCATTTCCATTGACAAATGGATACCTTTTCGTTCAACCAAGTCACCAAGTCCATCCAGACTGACTTTGGACAGACTTTTATCTCTCAAAAAGTATATTCATTACATTGACGATTCGATTGATGAAGTCATAAAGAAACCATATTCAAAGTCGAATCAACAAGTGAAGCAGGTTGTGCAACGTCGAAGTAGAAAGCCAAAAGGTCGGTCGACTGTGTTGATCATCTTGTCTGTTCTCTGTGCATTTCATCTTCATTATGTAATATCAACTTACCTTGGTTATCCAACAACCATGTACTTGGAAACAAAGGAAGAAAAACGTGGAACGAGTCATGATCTGATTATTTGTATCGATTTGCATGATATATTCAGTCGAATCAAGAAACAAAAACAGATAAATGGTCACTCTGTTCTTCACCGTGTTACTCTAGAACAAATGTTCACCAATACACCAGATTCAAATGACTTGCTTGTTGGTTGTGGTTTTCGAGGTATAAATGGATCTAATTCAGCTGGCACTATAAGCGACAGAACTTTCTTCATAGAAAATGACCCACAGCAATGCAGAAGTATCTTTGGCAGTCTCAAGTTCGTGTTAAAAGGATTCATGTGTTATCGATACTTCATTGGAAGTGACAATTCAACCGAGAAACAAACAGTTTATCGAATTCCATGGAACAAAGAAATCGTCCAAATGATGGTTGCATTGAATTCAAGTCAGTTGACGGAAGAACTCTTGGTCATGGCATCTATTCGAGGTTACTATCCATTCACATCAAGTCTGTGGTCACCAAGTGTCTTCAAGTACTACGATTCTCATTGGTTTGCCATTTCTTATTGGAAATTCATTCAACACTCATTACCAAGTTACTACTCAACAGATGGTTTTCCCGACATAACTTACGGTCGATGTTACCTCAAGTGTTACGATGATCATCTCAAGCCATTTAATTTAGTTTACCCTGGACTACATGAAAGTCCATCCAATCTAAGCATCGTTACAGTAGACGATAGAAAGAATGAAATATTTATGGAAAAATTCAGACAAATCAGAAACTTGTGTCGACAAACTTGTGTAAATTATAAATCTTTAGAATATTCTGCTTACGAATACTTGGCAAGTCAATTAGTTGGATACGGTAGTCAAAAGGCATTTATCGTGAAAAATGCACAAGCTTTTTATTTACACAAGACAGAATATCCAGTGACGTTTTCTATTTTCATGCCAGCGATGTCTTTATTGCAGTTGTTTATTCTAATCGGGTCGATATTGTCCATTTGGTACGGACTGTCAATGAGTTACATGTACTTGGCACTCGACAACGAACTGAGTGAAAAAATGTGATGATGAGAATGAATTGAATTTCTTGGAACACAAAATACAATCGATTGTATACAAACTTGACTGCATGGAACATGGACTTTGGGGAAGTAAAAAGTTGTCAAGACGTCGAACTTGTCAGAGATGTCACATATCTTTTCATTGACACCTTCACATATGAATGAAATTGATTTCATTATGGTACATGTCAATGAAGTGACATTTCAGTGGTGAACAAACAACCAGTTCTCCTGAGTGGTTCTACTGTCGATTTTACCAGCTCATCTACCGTTTGATTGGTGTTTCATTTGATGGTTAATTGAATTGTTTTTGGATCATCTTTTTCATCATTTCCATCATTCGAATCAACTTCATTGCTTTTTACTGCACAAAATACGGAGTTGGATCAGTTTCTTGGCAAATTTGATAATGAACAAATGCTAAAAATCATCTTATTGTCTCAACACATTCAAAAGACAACCATGCGATTAAAGATTAATTTTATTAATATTTTAATTTGAGAACGATTTCACTGAACCTGTTTGTGATGACAGGGACACTCGGAAAAGATTAAAAGTCACTGGTGAACATTGAGATTACATGATTATATTTGAAAGATTGATCAGCGATGTGAAAGAAATGAGAACAAAAATGAAAAAAAAACGATGAGTAGAAGATTCACTTTCGACACATTAGGTAATCTTATTGTTATAAATTGGAATAAAGTTGCAATGAAATAAACCAGGAGCTGAAAATCAAAGCTTGCAATAGAATGTTACCAGGTTTAGAAGATGTTCATTGTGTGAACTTTGTTTAGACAATCGATAAATTCATTTGAAGCATCATTTCAACACTCAAATATTGCTAACGCTAATTCAGATTTGATTAGATATTTTGCTCATTGAATTGAGTTATTTGTGCAATATATATGGTGCTTTTACTTGCGTGATGGGTCAACAAAAGCCTTAGCTGAGTTGTCGCGACGTTTTGTGGTCCTTTTTTTGTCTTTGTTTCCAGGTGCTGAAACAATTCCAGGTTTGCGTTTGTAGTTTGACCGTTGAGGATTCATCCTCTTGCAATAGAAATGATATGCGTACTCAGCAGTAAGAACAATTGATGCTAGCAGCAACAAACCAAAGGTAATTTGTAGCAGGACGATGATGTTCTTGACTTCGAGTGAATTCAATTGTACAGCCGGTTTGACGATGACAGCATCGTCACATTCTTTCACTCGGTTGCTTAGCGACGAATTTTTTTGTCCCAAGAAAGAAGAAACCAATTCCTGATACTTACCTATGAAGTCCAAATTCCTGAGACTGGTGATCAATTTGTCACTGATTCCAAATTCGATGATATTCCTCATGCACTTCTGTACTGGTAATACGACTACGGGACTTGATTGTTTACCAAACAGTATTTGTTGCGAGAATGCGACCTCATTTTTATCCAAAGCAGCATGTAAGTTCATATCTGGAAGAGAATTGAATGACTCTGAATGCTTTTCAGTATAAGCCATATATTCATCAATAGCCGTTTCATCTGCTTTCATGTTGAGTTGTAATAATTCCTTAGCCTTTTGAGGATCTCCCATGAATTTGACCGTATCGATGATCTTCTGTCTGTTGTAAGCATGAAATTGACAAGCCAACGCTCCGATTGGCTTGGCCAAAGTATCTTCCAAAATTATGACAGCGTCTCGACGAGAAGCTTTTATTCCACTGATTAGAAGGCTAAAAGGACTCACCTCAACCAACATGTTACTCTTACCGAATTTTTTGACTGCATAATTCCAAAGATTCTTCCTGAATGGAGGAGCATCTTCTCCGTCGAAATATTCATCATAGGCAAATCCACGAGCAAAGAGAGGAACTGCTCCTTTCTTTATGACGTCTTCATAGCTGACTAATGTCTCTGGGTCCTTTATGACGACCAACTCAGTTTTGATCATTGAGGTGAAATATGTGATGACCAACAGGGAGAATATTGAAGCAGCGATGTAAGCAACCTTTCGAGTTGGTCCAAATGAATCAATTTCACCGTAAGAAGTACAGTGCCTAACTGTGTCATCGAAAGGACGAGTATTTCTTCCTTTTCTTTCAGGATTGAGGATTCTTGCCAGTGATGATGTCATCTTCTTCCTCAATTCTAGGATGAGGTATATTGAAATGACAAACAGAACACAAAGAGACCAGACTGTTGAATCGAATGAACTGAAACATTCAGTCATTTGTACAGTTTCATTCACGGCTTGTCTGTCATAAGTGCTGAGAAGAGTAAGTATTGTGTTGTAAACGATGAATCCTTCGGTGAAGTTCTCCCAAGCATATGGATACTTGAACATCATAAAGACAATGTCAGACTGATTGTTTTGCAGTTTACCAAGACAACCATCGAACTGTTTTGTTGTTCCATTGTATTCACCGACATTTCCATCTGTATGCATTGACATTGTCAAATTGGAAAGCCTAGTACACTTGCTGACAATGTGAAGGATTTCATTCACTTGACGTGCAGTTGATCCAGAGAAAATGCCGCTTTCTTCATCATACATCAACACATGATCAAAGTTGTGAGGAAAGCACAACCTCGCTGTCATACTTGATTGGTGGACTGACTACAACTGCAACCTTCACTTCGAAGTAAGGCGTATATAAACTCGTGTACATGAGTATTTAATGAAGAGTATTTATAAGTATGTGGTTACAAGCTTCACTATATCCCGTGGAATCAAATGTCAAATGTGAAAACAATCATCGAGCTTCGTGGATCATTAAATATGTAACTGAAGTTCTCACTACGACAAAAATATTCTCTATGCCAGCGCTTGAGAACACTGTTCGTTCGAAAAAGCAGGATGATTATGAATTGATTAACATCTCTTCTGAAAATATTGGTGAACAAAACAAACCATCACTCGTGTCATATCGATCTACACGCTCAAAGAATTTTTGCCTGCATGAATAGCAACAACAAAACTATTTTCATTTTTCTGATAGGATGACATGAGTCGAATAATGATGATGATTTCCTTCGCTAAGAAGGCCTCATCGAATGATTAATGTTCTTTTTTGTTCTGTGTGTCCAGGTGCTCTTCATCTGAGTCTTGATCATTGAGGTGAAATATGAAATGACCAACAGTGAGAATATACGGACAGTCAATGAGTTACATGTACTTGGCACTCGACAACGAACTGAGTGAAAAATGTGATGATGAGAATGAATTGAATTTCTTGGAACACAAAATACAATCGATTGTATACAAACTTGACTGCATGGAACATGGACTTTGGGGAAGTAAAAAGTTGTCAAGACGTCGAACTTGTCAGAGATGTCACATATCTTTTCATTGACACCTTCACATATGAATGAAATTGATTTCATCATGGTCCATGTCAATGAAGTGACATTTTAGTAGTAAACAAACAACCAGTTGTCCTGGTGATATTATGTAATATCGAGGAAGAATCAGTTGAGCAGAACCTCCAATGTGGTGAAGGTCGTTAGATTGAATTGCAATATGAATGTTGTTTCACCAATCGAATCAAATGACCGAGAAGACAAGAAAGAACCATCTACTCGGTTCTACTGTCGATTTTACCAGCTCATCTACCGTTTGATTGGTGTTTCATTTGATGGTGAATTGAATTGTTTTTGGATCATCTTTTTCATCATTTCCATCATTCGGATCACCTTCATCGCTTTTTACTGCACAACATACGGAGTTGGGTCATTTCTCTATGATCTGGCTGTTTTGGTTTATTGGTTAACTCCGGTAATTGAATTTTGCTATTTGTTCATCACGTCACTCAGAGGTAACTTGTCAAGACTCTACAACTCTATGGCAAGTGAGTTGTCCGATCAATTGGATCAAATTGAAATGTTGAAAAAGTTGAGCATCTTGTTCAGTGTAATATTTTCAGTGCGGTTCTTTCAGTACTGGATAACTGAAGTTGTCAGGTCGTTCGATGAGAAAAGTCGAATTTGGCCAAAACTGCGTCCTTTCAACTTCGACATGAATATCAATATAAAAAGAGCGATACTTTGGACACTCACAATGCATCAAGACACTTTTGGTAATTACTTGCCCCTTTCTGTTAGTCTGTATGTGTACTTCTTTTACATGCTCATGTGCTACAAGCGTAAACTCTTGATCTCGGTCGACAAAAACTGGTCCAATGATTCAAGTTGTCAAGAAAAAATGGAACTTGTCAACAATATAACTGATTCATTCGAAAAGATTTTCTCGCCTTTACCATTTGCTTGGCTGTTCTACTTTTTGTTCGGTGCTGCTTCTTTGTTCTCGGCTCGTGCACTGGGAGTAGAAGAGACCAAATCAATCATCGACACGATCGATTATTTAACTTTCTTCACTTTCATGGCATCTATGGTGATTACTTCGCTTCTGTTCGTAGCTCATCAACAAGATAAATTCAATCTGCTTGTTGATCAATTTGAAGAGCAGCTGGAACGAAAGAAAACATCAACATCATTGAACTTGACTCGGATGAAGAGAATCTTCACCCGTAAAGTCACAGTTTGGACCATCTGGCCAATCGACAAGACATTCATTTTCACCTTCATCGGATGCAATGTTTCCTTCAACACTCTGTTCATGCAACTTCAAAGACAATTCGATCAACGTGATTTCAATCGATATTAAACAGAATTAACTCAAGATTTTATTATTGTTATTATGTTATCTTCCTGTACATGTTCTCTATTTCTTCGTGAAATAAATTTAATTTAAGTCACCCGACGATCCACGTTCAGTTAACTCGATTGTCTTAAGTGTACGATACAAACAATTGAATCAATTTTATGTTCATGACTATGAAATTGTTCAATTGAAGTAGGTATCTTTATTCAAATACAGTTGAATCATTTACATTTTAACCAGATTGTCAGAGAAAGTTAATCTGCAAGTGGAATCAATATCGTGCTTTGACCATAAATTTCCAGTTAATCAGTCACAGGATGTTACAACAAGCAAATCAACTTGATTGATGTCACCATGACATGTTCATTTGAGCTTGGGGAAAATCATTCACGTGTACAAGATGATGACATCTTTACTCTGGTTGACATTATTTCCATTGGTCATTCTTCACAACAGTCAATTCATAGTATGTCCAACGTCTTCTCGAATAATTGGAGGAAGGTCAGCAAAATCAGGAGAATTTCCATTCTTTGCATCGATAAAAGTATCAAATACTACAGAATTATCTAAAACGATTCAAATTTGTGGAGGACCCATAATTCATAATCAATGGATTCTCACTGCAGCTCACTGTTTCGATGATCCCGGAGATTTTCAAATTAAAATTGGAACAATTTCTTTCGATGGAAATGATGGAAAAATTGTTAACATGTCCAAGAAAGTGATCCATCCTCATTATGATGAAGATTTTGAAATATCGGATGGTGACATTGCTTTGATCAAGTTGGTCGAACCAATAGAATACAACGATTTCATTTAACCAATTAGATTAGCCAATCCTGGTGAAGAAAAAACGAAAAAAATTGCATATGTCATGGGTCATGGATCAACTAGTAAAGACAAGAAAAATGATGAATCATCTACAATTTTACAAAGTGTCCAAGTTAAATTGTATCATGAAGGTAAAAAGTGTTCTCATCCAAGCCGTTTGTGTGCAGGTGACAAGGATAAAGATAAAGATTCTTGTCGTGGAGATTCAGGAGGTCCTTTGGTGGCAAATGACTTGACAGGAAGACCTTTTCAAATTGGAATAGTGTCAACGGGAAAAAGTTTGTGTGGAAAAGGAAGAGCATATTACACTCGTGTTTCCCATTACCTGCAATGGATAAACCAAACAATGGCTGAAAATTAAAATTTTTTCACTGTATTTGCTATTCAATGAAACGACCGTGATGAAAGTGTTCACGTTGATAGATTTGGTACTGTACAAATGCTAACAATCATCTTATTATCTCAACACACTCAAAAGACAACATTGTGATGAAGAATGAATTTTATTTATATTTTAATTTAAGAACGATTTCACTGAACTTGTTCGTGATGAGAAAGGCACTTGGAGAAGATGGAGAGTCACTGGTGAACATTAAGATCAAATAAATGTATTTGAAAAGGTAATCAGCGATGTGAAAAAAGGCAAAAATAAAAATGAAGAACACGATGAGTGGACAATCACTTTCAACATCTTTGGTAATCTTATCGTTATCTATTTGAATGAAGTTGTAATGAAATCAGCAACGAGTTGACCATCAATGCTGAAAATAGAATTTTAATAAAAAGTTGAAAATATGTGCATTAGATGAAATTTGCTTAGAAAATCGACAAATTCATTTGAAGAATCATTTAAACACTCAAATTGTTCTGAAATTAGATTGAAATCGATATTATGCAGACTGAACTATGTTTTCTTGTAATATATATTTGCTGTTACTTGCGTGATGGGCCAACGAAAGGTTTAGCTGATTTCTCGCGACGTTTTGTGGTCCTTTTGACTCTCTTTTGCAAAGGTGCTGAGACAATTCCAGGTTTGCGTTTGTAGTTTGACCGTTGACCTTTCATCCTCTTGCAATAGAAATGATATGCGTACTCGATAAGCAGAACAATTGATGCAAGCAACAACAAACCAAAGGTAATTTGTAGCAGGACGATGATGTTCTTGACTTCGAGCGAATTCAGTTGTACAGACGGTTTTACAATGACAGCTTCTTGACATTCTCTCACTCGATCGTTCAAAGATGAATTTTTTTGTCCAACGAAAGAAGAAACCAATTCCTGATACTTACCTATGAAGTCCAAATTCCTGAGACTGGTGATCACTTTGTTACTGATTCCAAATTCGATCATCTTCCTCATACACTTCTGTACCGGCAATGAGATGAAAGGACTTGATTGTTTACCAAAGAGAATTCCTTGAGAGAATTCCACTTCATTTTTATCCAAAGTAGCAAGTAAGTTGAGATCTGGCACAGAATTGAATAACTCTGGACTCTTTTTAATGAAGGCAATATATTCATCAGTAGCCGTTTCATCTGTTATGTAGAGTTTCAATAATTTCTTTGCCTTTTGAGGATCTCCCATGAATTTGACCGTATCGATGATCTTCTGTCTGTTGTAAGCATGAAATTGACAAGTCATCGTTCCGATTGACTTGGCCAAAGTATCTTCCATAATTACAACAGCATCTTTATGAGCAGCTTTCATTGCACTGATTAGAAGGTTGAAAGGATTCAACTCGACGAACATGCTCTTTTCACCAAATTTCTTTACAGCATAATTCCAAAGATTCTTTCTGAATCGAGGAGCATCATCTCTACTGAAGTATTGGTCATAAGCAAAGCCACGAGCAAAGAGTGGAACTGCTCCTTTGTGCATGATGTCTTCATAGCTAACAAATGTCTCTGGATCCTTGATGACGACCAACTCAGTCTTGATCATTGAGGTGAAGTAACCAATGACGAGCAGTGAGAATATTGAGGCAGCGATGTATGCAACCTTTCGAGATGGACCGAATGAATCAATGCGACCAAATCGAGTACAATGACGAATGGCGTCAACGAAAGAACCAGTGTTTCTTCCTTTCTTTTCAGGATCGAGAATTCTTGCCAGTGACGATGTCATCTTCTTTCTCAATTCTAGGATGAAGTATATTGAAATGACAAACAGAACACACAGAGACCACACTGTTGAGTCGAATGAACTGAAACATTCAGTCATTTGTACAGTTTCATTCACGGCTTGTCTGTCATAAGTGCTGAGAAGAGTGAGTATTGTGTCGTAAACGATGAATCCTTCGGTGAAGTTCTCCCCTGTATATGGATACTTGAACATCATAAAGACAATGTCAGACTGATTATTTTGCAGTTCACCAAGACAACCGTCGAACTGCCCAGTTTTTCCATTGTACGTACCAACGGTTCCATTTGTATGCATCGATATCGTCAAATTGGAAAACCTGGTACACTGGATGATGATGTGAAGAATTTCATTTACTTGCGGTGCAGTTGATCCTGAAAAAATGCCGCTTTCCTCATCATACACTAACAATTGATCAAAGTCATGAGGAAAACACAACCTTGCTGTCATATTTGATTGGTGGGCTGACTAGAACTGCTACCTTCACTTCGAAGTGAAGTATAAATATACTCGTGTACATTAGTATTTAATGAAGAATATTTATAAGTATGCATTTCTAAGCCTCATTCTATTTCTTTCGAAATCGAATGCCAAATGTGGAAAGAACCATTAAGCTAGTAGATCATCAAATATGCAACTAAAGTTCTTACTGCGACAAAAATATCCTTCGCATTCCTTATGCCAACGCTTGACAGCAGTGTTCTTTAGAACTCGAAAAAGCAGGGTAATTAACAATTAATGGAGCACAACCAAAGCGAGTTCGTCAAAAAACACAAAAGATGTGACTCCTTTGCCTGATGAAAAATATTGATGAACGAAAAGAACTACCATATCGATCCAAGAGTTTTTCATGCATGAACAACAACAAAAGTATTTCTACACTCCCGATCAAATGTCAGGAGTCAAATGGTGGTGATGTTCTTGACTAAGAACACCTCATCGAATGACTAAGGTTAGTTTTGTTCACAATATGAATCCGAAACAGACTGAGCGAAACATGTGAGGACTGCAAGTATCGGGAATTCATTAATGAAGTGAACAAAGAACTTTTTAAATGATGCACGATAATAATCACACGTCTTGTTCCTAACAGTCTTTTGTACAGAACAAGCCCGAAGCGAAGACCAAGATATGCTGTCTGTTTACAATCGGAATTAATTTCAATATAACAATTTGAACAAGTTCTAATTCGATTACTCGATTTTTTATTGAGTCGAATGCCAATTGACAATGGTACAACTTTGATTCTACGCATTTTATACAGACATTTTCGTTCGATCCACACAAACGTATACCTGGTCACCAGATTAAATAATTCTACCGGATCAATAATGTTTGCATTGTGCGAAACTTTACTTTAACATTGAACACAGAGAAGTGATAAGTGGATTATTTGAATCATCATCACAACAGATTGATGACCGAGACTAATTTTAATTTGATTAAATATTTTGCTAATAGAATTAAGTTATTTGTGTAATACTTATTTGCTATCACTTGCTTCATGGTCCAACAAAGGGCTTAACTGAGTTTGCACGGCGTTTTTTGGTTCTATCTTGTTCTTTGACCAAAGGTGCTGAGACTATTCCAGCTCGTCGTTTGTAGTTTGCCCGTTTAGCATTCATCCTCTTGCAATGCAAATGATATGCGTACTCGATAATTAGAACAATCAATGCAATCAGCAACAGCAAACTCGAGGTAACTTTTATCAGCACCTGGATGTTTTCGAGTTTCAGTGAATTGAGTTGAACTGACGGTGTGACCACGACACCAGCTTCACATTCTCTCACTCGATCATTCAAAGATGCAATTCGTTCGCCCAGGAACGGAGTCATCAGTGACTGGAACTTTCCCATAATGTTGTAGTTCTTGAGATCAGCGATCAAGTAATTACTGATTCCAGATTCAATCATCCTCCTCAAACACGTTCGTGCTGGTTGAACAACCATCAAACTTGACTGTTTGCCGAAGAGTAAACCTTGGGAGAAAACCACTTCATTGTTATCTGCCGTTGAAAGAGAGTTGATGTCTGGCAAAGACTTGAACATCATCGGATACCGTTTGACATTAGCCAGGAGGTGATTTATAGTTGATCCATCAGCATCCATCATTTCCAACACGTCCATTGCGCTCTTTGGATCGCCAAATAACTTGATGAGATCATCTACTTTTCGCTTGTTGTATCCATGAAATTGACAAGCAGCTGCCATCATCACCGGAGCAATGAAATCTTCCAAGATTACGACTACTTTTTTATGTGCAGCTTTCATTGCACCTAGCATAATACTCACAGGACTTAACTCGACGAACATGTTTTCTTCACCAAATTTGTTGACTGCATAATTCCAAAGATTTTTCCTTAATGGAGGAGCATCTTCTCTGTTGAAGTATTGATCATATGCGAAGCCACGAATGAAGACTGGAACTGCTCCTTTGTCCATGATGTCTTCATAGCCAACAAATGTGTCTGGATCCTTGATGACGACCAATTCAGTCTTGATCATTGAGGTGAAGTAACCAATGACAAGCAGTGAGAATATTGAAGCAGCGATGTAAGCGACCTTTCGAGTTGGTCCAAATGAATCAATTTCTCCATAGCGAGTACAGTGAACAATCGTGTCAACCAGAGAACGAGTGTTTCTTCCTTTCTTTTCAGGATTGAGGATTCTTGCCATTGATGATGTCATCTTCTTTCTCAATTCTAAGATGAAGTATATTGAAAGGACAAACAGAACACAAAGAGACCACACTGTTGAATCGAGTGAACTGAAACAATCTGTCATTTGTACAGCTGGATCCACGGCTTGTCTGTCATAAGTGCTGAGAAGAGTGAGTATCGTATTGTAAGCGATGAATCCTTCAGTGAAGTTTTCCCAAGCATATGGATACTTGAACATCATCATCACGATGTCAGACTTATTGTTTTGCAGTTCACCGAGACAACCATTGAACTGTTTTGTTGTGCCATCGTACGTACCAACAGTTCCATTTGTATGAATTGACAACGTCAAATTAGAAAACTTGGTACACTGGCTGAACATGTTGATGAATTCATTGGTTTGAGGTCCCATCGATCCACTGAAAATATTATTTCCTTCATCATAAACCATCAATTGTTCGAAGTTGTGAGGAAAACACAACCTCGTTGTCATACCTGATTGGTGGGTTCACCACAACTGACAATATTACCTTGAACCAAAGTGTACTTGTACTTGTTCACACCTGCATGAAATGAGAATATTCCGAAGAAACCACTTCCAAGAACCATTACATTTCCATTGGAATCAAATTGCAACTGTGAAAAGAGTCATTAAGCTTTGTGGATCATGTAATGTACAACTTTCTTGTTTCTGCTTTGGATTTCATTCTTTTCAC
>JASXTE010000139.1:0-107271 GCA_030280995.1 Hemileia vastatrix
AAATGCAAGTGGCAGTGGAAGTAGTTCCAATCAAGCTGGTGGGAAATTGATTGAAGGCTTGAAGAGGTTCTTAGCTAGTAGATGGAATGAAGCTGCTCAGTTTCTCAATCTAGAGGTGAGTATCGAAGAAGAAGAAGGTGAACTTGAAAAAGACAGGAGATTCTTTTCGTTTCCATCTTTTTCTGAAGCCAGAATCTTGTTTCTCCTCTTCCCCGTTTCCTTCTCTCAGAACATGTCACAAGATCCAATTCTTCGAGAGATGGGATTCAAACCTCCTGGAGTCTCTGGTTCATCAAAGGATTCAGGAAGTGCAATCTTCAAATTATGCTCAGAGATCTACCCAAACATCACCACCATTTCTCTAGCAAGAAACAACTTGGTCAATCTAGGTCCAGTCTCTACATCCCTGTATTCTTACCTTCCTTGAAGAACATTTCGCTGGAAGGAAACGAATTGAAATGGGTCAAGGATCTAAACAGCTGGCTACCAAGTAGTGGGAAATCTTCCTCCAAATCATCAAAGAAAGCAGGTAGATCTACATTCAAGGGATTATCGGAACTAGTCTTGACTGGCAATCCAGTCAAAGAAACTTTCACTGCAACTGGAAACGAAGAATCTTACAGATCGGACGTTTTGAGAAAATTCCCAACTTTGACTTTATTAGATGGAGTTCCAGTAACGACTGCCGAATCTGACTTTGCTAAATTACCAAGTAATGAAAGGAAATCCAATGGAAGCTCTGCAAGTGGTGGTGGTTCTCTTCAAGGACCTCCTAGGAATTTCGGAATTGGAATGAGACCTGGTTTCAAAGAACCAACTGCTGAAGACATTACTAATGGATTCTTGAGCAAATACTTTACTCTCTTCGATTCGGATAGAGATTCTTTGGGAGCGGCTTATGCTGAGAATTCAACCTTTACTTTTGCTGTAAATGGTCATTCTTCTCCGAGAGCTAGATCTGCTGGGTATTATAAGAGCATGCCAAATCAACTCAAGTTGGATTGGTCCGCTTATAATACTCAAGATCCTCGAATGTAATGCGTGGTGGTTCAAGTGAGTCGTCATGTCTTAGTTCTCTTCTACGTTTGCGAAGCGAAAAATATTCTGGCTCTCTCTGACCCCTTTCTTTTCATGATCTGTTGTCATTTTCGATCTCTTTCCTTCTCTTCCAGGAAAAGTCACCGGAGTTCGTCAAGGACCTAATGCTATCACTACTGCTTTGAAGCATTTCCCTCGAACGATTCATCCAGTCAATGATCCTTCTAAATTCGTAGTCGATTCTTGGATTCTTCCAAATGACAATGCGATCGGATCGACTGTCGCTGCCAACGACCCCAAGCCAGAAGCTATTCTGTTCATCAACGTACACGGAGAATTCTTAGAGAGTGAGTCTTTACTTTGAGTTCTGAACAGATCCCTCTTTCGTCGAGCTTCCCCTTCTGACACGTCTCGGCCCTTTCAAACCTCTCTAGAACCCTCTGAAGGGATTCGTTCGTTTGATCGTGCCTTCATTGTAGCTCCCGCTCCTCCTGGTTCGACGTAAGTTTGAAAAGGCTTCATCTTCGAGCTCTGGAAGAAAAGCTGCCCCTTGCTTATCTTCGACCACTCCCTCTCACTTTGTCTCTCTCGTCTATAGTGCTTCGAACGCTGGATGGCCTTGTTTGATCTTGAACGATCAGCTCACTTTTCGTCACTACGCTGGAAGCAATGCTTGGATCGACAACGCTCTCCCAACCGATGCTCAACCTGGAACTTATGTCGCTCAGCCTTCAGCATCAACATCAACTGCGACATCTTCGTCAGCTCCAGCTCCAGCTCCAGCGCCTACTCCTTTGGCAGACCTCCCTCCTCATCTTCAAAATCAACCTCCTCAAGCTGGTATCGTGAGTATCTCATCTGCCTTCTTTCGTTCGATTCTTTCCGATCCTCAAGACTGACCTTCAACTCTCGATCGTTTTACTTTTGACTTTCTTCTATTCTTACAGAACGAACAACAGCATCTTCTATCACTGCAACTAGCTGCTCAAACTGGACTTACTTATCCTTTCGCAGTTCAGTGTATGGAAGGAAATTCTTGGGATCCAGCTCAAGCGATGGCTAACTTCCAGACCTTGAAGGTGAGTCTCTCTCTCTCTATCGTGTATGTGATTGTACCCCAGCTCCTTTCGCTCAAAACTGACTTTGATTTGGATTCTTCTTTCTTCCAGGCTTCCAACACTATACCACCGGAGGCTTTCGCTCTCCCCCAACTTTAATCATTCGAAAACTCCATCCAACTCTCGCATTTCTTTCTTCCTTAATATGTAATCTACTAAATCGATCAATGATGACAGTTGTCTGGACATTAGATTCTCTGTGTGGCATGATTCGAATCGAGCGAATCCACTGTCAAAATTTGGAAGACGAAAGGAGATCAAGGAAGTCAAACCTACACGGTCTCGAAGGCATTCTTGTTCGGCAGTCGAGCATTTACCTCAGTCAAGATTTGTTTCTCACGAGTCAGAAATTTGGGAATTGTTGACATTGGTATTTCATTTTCGTTCGGAAACTTTTCGTACAGATGTTCATCGTTTGACCTTTCCCCACTCTTTCCACTAGTTCCCTCCTTTTTACTCAATCGATCGAAACCTATTGAGACCGATCTTCCCTATTCTTCGTTTCTCTCGACCCAAACCTTCTATCTCCCACCGTTCTTCGTTGTTACAGCTAGATCTTGACCTTGATTGAAGATCAGATTGGTTTATGCCAACGTAGCTGTTCTTATCCGAGAGGGGAGCGATGATGTCGATCGGTTTTCCACTGCTCGAGTTCATTGAATCTGGAAAGTTACTTTTTTTCCGAATCTGCAAAGTCTCAAGTTTCGGAATTTGAAGTTGATACATTGCCGCCTCTCTCGCCTGGTCGACACCCTCAATAGGACGATGATTGCCGCCATTACCATTGATGGTCAATACTTCAAGTTGACTGCTGATTTTGAGAAGAGTGAAGAGTTCAAACTTAGTGATCATCTCGTCGCCACCTGTCCACGTCAGGTTGACTACTTTTGCCTTTGAGAACAACTTGCAATCTCCGAGAGTTGGCAGCGAGAGATCAGAAAAGATCAAACTGATATCTAAAGGTTGGCAGTTGAATTTGATATCATCAAAGTCGATAAATTCCTGACATGACTCTTGTATCTGTTCTACCATCCTCTCGCAATAAGTCCCGTAGCTCTCCCAACGTTGCTGTTGATCATAACCATCTTGTTCCTCATTCTCATCAAACTCTATACGTTCATCAACATTGTAATGCAGTTTCTTGAGATTAGAACATTCAGCCGCTAAACTCAGAGTTTGAGGTAAGGCAGCTAGATTTGCGATCTCTCCGTAGAAAACTAAGGACTTGAGTGTCTGACACGACTTCTTGAGAGAGTCCGAGCAACTTTGAACTGTACTGGAGTAGGTTGAAGCACTGGTGAATCTGATCTCAACCGAGGTGAGACTGTTGTTCGAATAGAGGCCATAGAGTTCCCAAGGAGACGATTTGATATGTCCCTCCAATTTTGATTCGCTCAGGTTGAAGAAGAGCGACCTCCAGAGATTAGGTTCAGATGTTAGATGACTTCTCCAATCTCTTGATACTTTCAAGCACCTGGCTTTTTCGGAAGGAGTGAGTGGAAGTAGAATGATTTGCAGAACTTCTTTCGGCAGGAAGACTGGATCGAAATTGTTGTTGCTTGCAGACTTCATGAGGTTGCTGGCTGCAATGCTGAAGGAATGCAGCCTTGCTAGAGCAGCAGCATGTTCTTGACTATGACAAAGAGACTTTCCGAGATTGAAGGCTGTGATTGACATTGCTTGTAAGACTTGACCAAGAGAGAGTTGGCACTGCGAAAGAGAAGATCGGGAGAGGTTGTACTCAGCCCACATCCAACGATCCGATTCAGATTCAAGCTGGTACTCACGAATGGACTCTTGGGATCAATTGAGATTGCATCTTCAACGTCCTTGAGAGCCATCTTGAGGTCTGAATCTGGAAGAGAGCGAATGGCTTCTGCACGAGCGAGCAGAACTGGGACCGAGTCCAAGCCTTTCAAGCTCTTGAGGGCCTGCAGAGAAAGACATTGAGAAGAGTCAAAAGAAAAACTAACAATCAGATAAGAATTAATGGGAGAAGTGTGGTGCTCATGATGTCGAGGTTCCATCAAAAAGTTCAGACCGACTTCCGACTTCAGACCTCGAAGTCCGCAGAAGAGCTCCTCTACTTACTGAGTCGCACTTAGATCTTGCAGATGCATAATTGCCTCTTTTCATATCCGATTGAATGTCGAGCAATGAGATTTGGTTTTGCATGACGAGTATGTGGAAGAAGAAGAAGGAGAATCTTCTTCGACAGGATTTTGCTTCATTATTTCTTTTTTTGTTCAGAATTATTATTCCCTGTTACCTAAGTCGCCTTGTTGTCAATTTTCTTGTCATCGTCACCACCTTCAACCGCCGTAGCTTCTCTTCTTTAGAAGTCAATAATCCATTGTTACAGAACTGACCCCTCGAATTCAATATCTTTTTATAATTCAAGTTGAGAAATCCTCGGATCCTAACCAGACTGGGATGGTTCTCAATCTTCACTCGAAACAGTCTGCAAACGAATCACGAAGAGGCTGCTCTTATCCTTTGACCTTCTGTCCACTTCGACGCAGACCATTCACAACTCACTATAAGTAAAACTTCCCCCTTCAAAGTGATTTCCGAAATGGAATCGAGACTTTTTCCGACTTCGTCCAGTCATCAATCCAGCAGCAAACCCGCCAGGCAGGAGTTTATCCCAAACCAGCTCTCTTCTTCATCTCATCCTCAGCCGAAGAATCTTCAATTTCCATCTACTGTTTCACATCATAGATCCACTTCTACTGCATTACCGAAAAGAGGACCTTCAAACACAATAGACAGACTAACGAACATTTTCCGCGGAAAGGAAGCGAAAGAGAGCTTCTGAACCTGCTCTCAGGAATCCGTATCTTCAAGAATGTCAGCCTCCTTAATCTTTCTTCACGTGACGAATGGCTTTCTCTGCGTAAGAAAGAGGAGTTTACGATCAGAAAAGATGGAGCGTAGAAAGAAGAAGAGGGAGATGGTTCAGGAATTGCTCGTCGTCAAGTAGATCAAAAGATCTCGACATTCGATGAAACTCACGGACTCTGGGTCTCTCGGCAGTCAATTTAGGTCTCATGGATTCGAAATCAGTGTCTAGATCTGGATGAACAGAGGAGGAGAGGGAAGTACAGAGGGATTAAGATGTTAGTTTGCGAGTGGAGCAATCAAAAAACAAAATCGGAACCCTAAACTATTGATTCATGATCACCATTGATTCTAGATCAATATTCATTCTAGATCACTATTCATTCATGATCAATATTGATTCATTGTTGGAAAGATGTTAGCCATCTTCTATTGTCATTCGATCATCGATGAGACCTTCTCGTCCTGCTTGCTTCTCCTCCCTCTGGATCATTCACATTGCTTAACTCACCAACCTCTCTCTTTTCGATCAAGACTCCAACCACGATAGCAGAGCCAATACCAAGACGTTGATGGTGTCGAGCCAGATGAACTTCCTCTAGAGGCAGCTCTTCACATTCAACGAGGTTGGTATCACTCTCTTCGTCCTCCTCCTCTTTGTCTTCTTCTCCTTCTCCTCTTCTACCTCTTGCTTATCATCTACCTCTTCTACCTCTTTCTCGTCAGGAACAAGTCTACCGATACTGATGGTGGTCTTGTATTCCTTGAATGGTCTGTCATTCTCGTTTTCACCTTGGATGTGATATCGGAGTGTCGATCCCGAGGCTGTCTTGTAGTCTTGATTATAGTTGAGCTTAGTGAGAGGCTTGAAGAGGACAGCGATGCCTTCCTCTGGTGGATAGACGCATAGAGAACCTTCGGGGCGGTAGAGAACGACAGGAATGTCTGCTAGGTTTTGTTCTGGAATGAGTGACATTCTACCTGCGAGATGATTGGGTAAGAGTTGTTGATTACTAGGACCGGCCATGATTGTTGAATGTGAGTTGGACAGAGAGGAAATTGAATTGAATGGAATTGAAGTGAATTGAATTAGGCACCTGGTTGATAATTTGAAGAGAGGAAAGGAAGATAAGATGGAAGCTGGATTGGGTCGAGGCGGCGAGGCAGCGTTCGTCACAAGCCGTTCGTGTGAATCTTCCCTCTCTTCCTTCACATCGATAATTCAACCAACAGCAGTATCACTTTCGATTGAACTGTTTTCTTCTAAAAAGGTGTTCTTTTCCATCTCTAGGAATTGGTTTCATCTAAGACATACCAGGCTTGGATATAGCCAACATTCAGATTACGTATGACGAAAGCAGAATCGAGCAAATAAAATAGAATTACAAGATGATATAAGATTGTAGACGAGGCAAATGGTGAAGAAATTAAGAGCAGTCAGGTAGCGGGCTGTGAAGAGGGCGATTATCATTGACGTGCCTCACAAGCTTTGAAAGCTTTGAGAAGAGAAGGAGCGTCAACGAAATTCTCATCAGCCAATGTTAGGATCAAAACTACAAAACTCGTCATGTATAGAGGAAGATACACATACAACGAAAAAGATGTGGAAAAGAAGAAGGGGGGGGGGGGGCGGATCAAATGCGATCTAGGAGCCAGATCGTGCCTCGTGAACTCAATTTGGAACGTCAGCACCAGGGAGAGAATTCGAATGATTAGTCGTCGGAGGATCTTGATCTGAATTCTGCATCGTAGATCCACCTTGAGCGTCAGCCTGACCTCCCTGAGCTTCTTCCTTCAATCTCATTTCTTCAATTTCCTGAGCAGTCAAGAATCTACCTCCTTTACCTCTTGGACGACGCATTGCATGAGCATGTCTAGATTCATAGAGATAAGGCTGAGATAGTAAGAGTAAAAGAAAAGAATAAAGATAGTGATCATTCAGTTTGATGAACTCAAATTCAGCCTTGAGAGGACCTCCTTCTTTCCCACTTTCAAAATTCAGATACTCACCTTTCCATCTTCTCCAATTCTCTCTTCCATGACCACACCATCAACAGCCCCTTTCTTTTTCTTCAAACTTTTATCCTTTCCAATCGGTTTATGAGGAGACCAATTCTCCCATCCCAAATCTTTAGCGATTTGTAAACCTTTTTCAATCGTTTCATAATCATAGAGATCTTCCAGTACCACTTCCTCTTCGTCCTCATCATCACCACTTCTTCTACTCTGTTCTGATTCTTAGATAAAGTCGATTGAAGTTGAGTGTCACAAATCTCTCTGATTTTCTTCCTCCACATCCTTCGCCAAACCTCTTCTCTTTGGAATTCTTTGGCTTCTCTTTGAAGTCTCCTAGCTAAGATTCTTTGATATTGTTTTGCATTCACGTATAAAGGTTCATCCATGTTCACATCGTCATGATCGATTCCGGCATATTGTTGTTGGAATCGTTTCTCCGAACCGATCCAATTTGTGATTTGATTCTCTGTCTCTTGGAAGGAATCGTCACCTTGGTTTTGCTGGTGTAGATCCTGCTCTTCTCCTCCCTTGAAAGACTTAGAATTAGATTTCTTTGATCTACCATTATTATTTGATTGATCCATTTCGGGCAGGTCTAAAGAGACGGAGGTTCTATTAGAATCGACGATTGCATTTCGATTAGCTTTCTTGCCCTTTCTCTTCTCCTTTCCGACTGAAGCTTGAGGTTGACGTAGCGATGATTGAACCTGATCATTTACAAGGGAATGAGAATCTAAAGAATCATAAGAAACTTGAAGTTGATCTAGTTCCATAGACGATCGACCTGAAGCTGAACTTGCCAAGTTTGAAGCTTGATCTCCAGCAGGAAGATCCAAATCTAGATCCAAGATAGCTTCCACTTGTTTATCCCTCTCTGCGAGATTGGTTCCGGATCCTTGATGATAAGCTTGATCTGTTCCACCTTCGAGATCTTGGGTCTGTCTTTCTGGAGAAGGATTCAGCCACCCTCCAACATCTACATCCAAATCGTCTTGATCCCTTCAGATTAGTGTCATGATTCAAAGAAGAAGTGGCCAAATAATCGTTGGAATGATCATCTAACCTTCTTCTCTTGGTATCTCTATCTCCATCTAATCCATCTATCAAAGATCTTCTAGTGTTATTAGGTCTAATCATTCCACCTGATCCAGAGTCGTCGTCCTCATCGACACTCTGATGAAGATGACTTGGTAAAGGATGGAAGTGAGCTGAATGATGATCTGAGAGGAATGGAGAGCTTTGCTTGCTACTTGAATGAGAAGTGGAAGATGGATTGAATGAGTTGCTGGTGCCACTCGCTGATTGATTTGCTAATAGAGTTGGTTGGATGGATTGAATTGCATTCTTGGATGAATAACTGTCATTCAGTTGATCTCTTGATGAGTTGAGATAGAATGAATTGGGAGGAGGAGAAGTGGAAGAAGCGTCTTTGGAGGGATCTCTCTGAAGATGGATAGAGACAGAAAAGGTGGCAATTGTTACATGAGATGCAGCTCCTTTCCACTTTGTACTATCTCATATGTGATCTTTTTTCCCTCATGATTTCCTACTCTGCTCTACTCACCTCGAGCATCCATGGATAAGCATTCTGATTCTGATTGTGATTGTTCAAGTAATCTGAAGATTCCATTTCTAACTCCATCTCCATTCTCTCTAATCAGAGCTTTCTCTATTTGATTCACTTTGCTCTTTCCTTGTGAAAGCTGAGCTCTTGTGCGTCTTGAGGAATCAAGTGAGCGTTACAAAGTCAAGAAGTTCTTCAATCTCGATTGGCTTTTATCCATCTTGGGGAGATAACCGGAGATCCAAGTTCAACACTTTCCCTCTTCTTTCATGTGTACGTCTCTCCTCTGAATTCAGTTCAGTCACTCTCACAGAAAGGCCAGGATTGGAAATCTCGACAGGAATACAGAGCGCTTTTCCTCAGCAATCGACTTGAACGTCTCTTTCTTTTCAGAAAATGAACCAAGGGAACGACATGACACGCGATGCATCGGGAATTGGCATTGAAGATGAAAGGGTATAGTTTCATGAAAGTGATTGAAGAAAGATTACAAGATAATTATTGAAACATGAGAGAGAGAGAGAGTCTCTACTCTTAGATCTTAGACAAACCTGACCGCGTCTATTCCAAAATTCCGTCTAATTTGAATGATAGCGACCAATTCCTTTATCGCCTCTTCAAGAATAACGATATTATCCAGAACAGAAGAAAGAGTAACAGTAGGACCATCATACTTCTTCTTCTCTTCAACCTTCTCATCCTCTTCTTCGTCAGATTCATCTCCAGGATAAGTGAATCCATCCTCACTTTTCCTACCTTTACCTTTCCCATTCGAGCTATCCTCCAAGAATCTAGTTCTCTTCTTCGGTTTGACTTCCTCTTCTTCTGGTTCCAAGTTGATTTCAGAACTCTCACCATCGATAGATTCAGTCGAAGGAATCGGATCTATCGACGAAGTCCAATCGCCTTTCGGTAGACTTGCAATCCTAGGTTTGACTATGATACTTGCAGTTTGAGAATAATGTTGAGCAAAAGGAGTCACAATGGTAGTAGTAGTAGTAGTCGAAACCTTTTCCTTTTCTTTTTCCTTTTCAGTCGATTTTGGAGGTCTACCGAAAAATCTGGCGAAACCTTCTCTTTTAGGAGTTGAAGTTGAGGAGTTATCTTTCGGTTCTGATTTTGTTCCCGATTGAGTGATATCAGTGTGAGTCGAAGAAGGTATGAGAGTAGAAGGGGAAGGAGGTGGAATGTAAATCACTTTCGAATCTTCTTCTTCCTGTGATTTTTCATCTTCTTCTTCCATTTGAATCCCCAATTCTTTCCAATACTCTTCAGTTTCCAAATGGGAGATTTCAGGTACGCAAAGGGAAGGTCCATCTCCATTTCCATTCTTGATTCCTTCTCCGTCCTGTTCATCTTCTTCTCCAGCTATGCTATCTAAACCAAGAGCGTCATTCAAATTCTCAACAAACATTAAACCTCTCCTTCTTTCTGCTAAGAACGAGTCGAAGTTCTTTATCTCCGATCTATACTTTTCTACTTGTTTTGCTAAAGATTTGAGTAAACTCAAGACGATCGGAACTGGAGATCCAGAAAGGGGTGAAGTTTTGGAACTATTCTTCTTCTTACGACGTTGACCTGCTGACCAAAGAGAAGCATTTCTGAGCTTTTCATCTATCGAATCATCTTCAGAGTAATGATCCTCATCAATCCCTTCCTCCTCTTGAGTCTTCTTCTCCTCTGTCGTAGAACTTTGAGGTGGCTTTTGGAAGACTAACCAACCTTCCAAAGACCTGTAAGGACAAAGAGCCAAACTTGAAAGGGTTCCAGTAAGAGCAACGTTCAATTCAGGTGAATGTTCAAAGAAATGAGACATTGCATTGAGAAGCGATCTCAAAAATGGATCAGAAGGTGAGAATTGATGATGAGAAAGTTGGGATCTGAATGGGTCTTGTTTTAATCTTTCAAGTCTTTTCTTCGATAGAATCGAGATTGAAGATGATAAAGATCTATCACTTGAAGATTTAGTCAATCCTCTACCTCTATTGAGAGAAGAAGATCTACCAAGAGAAGAAGAAGAAGATCTTTTCCGTACTAATCTACCACCACCACCACCACGGTTGCTAGATCTTGAAGGAATCAAATTGGAATCTGCATTATTCATACCTTCTTCCAAAACTCTAGTCCCTTCTTTGTAAGTACTCTCGTTGGAAAGAGCTTCTTCTGCATCCAATAAATAATTTTCATACCCAGTGGTCGTTGACATTGAAGAAGAATCGGAACCGTCTAATTTCGATGATTTGGAACGAGAGGGATCGATCGAATTGATCAAGGAAAAGAAAATGTCCAATTCCAAGAGGTGTTGTTCAAGGGATATAGAAGAGACTTGAGGGGTTTGAGCTCTCGAGGAAGATCGAGATTGTGATTTTGACGTCGTTGAAAGTTTCAGAGGGCCAGAAGATGGGACGGTAGACCAAGGATTATCTCCTTTCTCACTCGTCATTCCAGGATAAACGAACTCATCATCCGAATCTTCTTTGTTGTCATTTTGATCTTCTTTGACGTCGTCTTCCTGTCCTTTCTTCTCCAGATCATCATCTTGAGTCATCGGAGAGAAAGGCCAAGGAAAGGCAGTTGCACCTTCTTTGGATTGAACCTTCATCAAAGCTTTTGTAGTGAATCTTCCATGTCTAACTATGAGTGTTCTAGCAAGTCTCAGAGCAGCAGCAGCACAAGCTTGATTGACAGTTGAAGAAGGAGTATTCACTTGCGTACTTGGAGTAGTAGTAGTAGAAGAAGAAGAATCCGACTGGTTTGCAGTTAATTCGAGATTATCCCCAATCAAGTCCTGAATAGTATATCTTCCAAGAGCCTCTGTGAAATAAGGGATTTCATTCCCTCTACTTTTAGCTTTCGATTCTTGACTATCTTCCAAACTCAACAAAGCTGTTGATTTCCTTCGATTCTTCTTGATTGTAGTTGGAGAATCTGAAACTTTTTCATTGTTGGAAGAATAATCCGTCGAATCTAAAGAAATGATTCCACTTGAATTGACTGCTTTTTCAAAACTTTCTTCCATTTCCATTTCATCCCAACCAGCCAGATATCTCAAGACCACTTCTGCTAAAACTCCTTCCCCTTCCCCTTCTCCTTCACCTTTCAAAACATCTAGTACCACATCCAGATAAGACATGACTGCAATTGCACTTCCATCTAAATTCGAACATTCCAATAAACTAGGATAAAGAACGTTTTGAAGAAAGAGATTCTTGACGGAAGAGGAAATCTTGATTAAAAGTTCTTTGACATTGTTTGAGATTTCAGACTTGAATCTTTGTAGTTCGTAATTTGAATCCGAGGGTAGAACTGTTTCTTCGTCTTCATCTTGATCAGATTGGAAGGAAGCAATCTTAGCTTTCTTCGTGATTGTTTGAGCAAATTCTAGCATTCCAACCAGTAGATCTATCTGTTCCTTCAATCCTTTACTCGTAGAAGGCTCGATTCCTAATTCTTCCAACTTCTCTAGTTCATCGATTCCCTCGGATTCCAATCCTGAATTTGATGATCCCGTTCCACCACCAGCTCCCAAAGACATTCCACCTCCAAGCATGCTGACACCAGCAGCGGCAGTTGAACTAGGGTCTTCTGAATCCGATTGAGTTTCAGTCGAGGGTCTGAGGATGGCCAATTTGGTGGGTAGTAATCCGTAAACGGCACCTAGACCAGCTCCTAACACATCCGAGAAGTCTGAATGTAAAATATAAGATGAAAGACTTGATCTTGCAGATAGAGAACCTACCTCTTCAGCATTGCTTTCTGAAGAAGAAGAGGATCCAAAACCAAAAGCTACATCCATGACGAATCCCAACCCAGCTCTTGCAAGATCTCCAACTCTTCCCTCTCTATGAGCGAATCTCAAAAGATAGGCGAAAAGTGGGAAAGCATCCGGTTCGAATTGAGATTGATCTCTGATACCAAAATTAGGTTCCAAAGCAGAAGGTGCTAATGAAGTCGATGGTTTAGAAGGTTGAAGAGTGTCTACAGATGCCGTATCACTATTCGTAGGTGATAAAGGTCTATCAAGATCTGAAGTTGAAGATTGAGATCGATTAAGAGTCATCGAATTGACTTGAGGTTGGAAAAAGATCAAGAGTAAACCTGGATCAGCTCTCACTCTTCCAGCTATATGACACATTAAATCAACCAAATCAGGTTCGTAAATCAAAGCCTCTTTGGTTCCTATCTTGCTGAAATTCCCTCGAGCTTCTGATTCTGAATCTTCATCTATAGATAGGGAATCTTGATCTTGATCCAGCAAATCTTCAGAACCAGCTTCATCTCCTACACAACCTCTTAGAAGACGGACTAGAGGTTTGTGAACTGCTTGACGTGCTAAGAAGGAAGAGTCCAAGAGAACTATTAGGGAAGAGAAGAATTTGATGACTTCTGGAAGGATACCTGAAGGTCGATCTGGTAGAGAGAGGACGACTAGATGGTGGAGCACTGCATTCCGTGTTGAGAGATAGAATGAGAAAGATATGAAGAGATGAGAAAATGAAAAAGCAGGGTCTTTACTGGGAATAGAGTGTTGAAAAGCTCGTTGATGCCACTTGGGGGAAGTGTTGCTCTTGCATCTAGATCGTTCCGTTCATCAGCCTTTCCTCTCCTCTGCTCTCCTCCTGACACTCACCTCTTTCTCTCAGTACATATTCCATACAGCTGCCCATCCCAGTTCCTCCAGCATGGTTGGGGTCCGCAGCCTCTGCCGCCAAAGCGTTTGCAGTCTCTCCATTCTCTTCCAAGACCAAGGTGTCCAACAATCTAGTCAATCGTAGAGGGATGTCAGTCCTTGACACACCATGATGCAATGCAGATTGATCTGGAGTTTCAAGATTGGACTGTAGAAAGTCAAAGAGAGAGGTAGAATATGATGAGAAAGAGAAGATAAGCCGACCGATTAGAGATTAGGAATCTCTCTCCCTCTCCCTTGCGACTTACCTTTATAGCGTTCCAATCTTGAGTGAAGGAAGTTAGAGGATCTATTGAATGATTTGATTTACCGAATCCAGATGAGCTTGTTGTTCTACTTCTAGTTCTACTCCTCGCCGTGGCTACCAGATTGGATAGAGTGGATGAAACTGGAGAACTGGGAATCCCATTGCTCGACGTCGATGAGGTTGAAGGTGAATTGAGTGAGCCCAGTCTTGGTTTTGTACTTGAATTGGAATGATTATTGTTATTGTTAGTCGTCACAAGAGAAGAAAAGCGAGACCAGTAGGATTCCATCTTGAGAATGGATAACGATTGGCTGGCTCTGACAGGCAAGCAATGCTGATTCTTCTGATTGACTCTTCTACGAGCAATCTGGTCTATTTGCTGATCTTTCAATTCCTCTACTTTGTCAGATGTTGATGATGGTTGATGTTGATAGTCATTGGGCCAAGTCAGGAAGCTTTCCCAGATTCATTCTTGACCTTCTCACCCATCTATCTCTACTATCTCCTCTATCCATACAATCCATCAAGAAGCATGTCATTGACTTCAAGATTACCTTCTGCACTCAAAGAGATCAGGCTACACCTCTGTCAATCTTCACCAAGGAGTGCTGGGGCAAGAGAGTTCCTCACTGCAAACTATGCCAACATCAAAAAGAGTAATCCCGAATTGCCTCTCCTCATCAGGGAGGCTCAGGGCGTTAGGGCTATGGCTTGGGCTAGGTTCGGTGAGTATTTTGAGGTCAGATTCAGAATGTGGTACAGTCATCTTCAAGAGGGTGAGAGGATCAGGAGAGTGAATGAGTGATAGCAAGTTCTAGACATTCTCTGATTGAGAGCTGCCAAATTGCTGCCTTGCGAGCTACTTCGTTTCTTTCATTCATCTGGGGGTCGATTTATCCACTAAATAGTCGACAAACTCTCTAACTCCTTGGAGATGACATCTTTGGGTGACGATAGAGTAGCTGCTCCAAGTCATCTTCCTCTCGTTTTCCTATCCACTTTCTCTGACATTCTGAAATCTTTTTCAACTCTATCTTTCTTCTTGTTTCAATCTGACAATCCTGGATCGCTCTCGTCCTCTGTTCCTCATCTTGGTATTTCTCTCTCACCTTAAAATCAACTGGAACTCTCAATTTGAATTGATCTTCGTAAATCTCATCTCTCAATGCAAACTTTTCAAATCTCTCAATACGAATCCTTTATATCAATCATGGATTTATCTCTCTACTACAATTTCTTCTTCCGAAATCCTTAGAGCTAGGAAAGGAATCCTCAGTTTCTCTAGATGGTCTCTCTTCCTCTGAAGTTCGATCCAAAGTTCAACAGCTACTTCAGAGTGGTGGAAGTGCCTAAACAATATATAAGACTTGGAATTCGGGGAATTCAAGATCAAAGATGGCGGATCGGCGTGAAGGGTAGCTATAGGAAGAGAAGCGGCTAGATGGATTCAATCTTACCCTTTTCTGATTTTTGGAATTGAGATACATGGCTCGAGGCTCCTTCTAAAATTGCAATATTCAAGATCTGAGCAATCCGATTGTTATCTCAGATTGAGCGGAAATCTTGGGGACTGAAACTTCAAGGATTGCATAGACGAAACGAAGAGAGAGAAGCAGACTCTCCATCGTCATGAGATGATAAGATGCAAATCACAACTCTCTCGTGTTTGTGTAAAGTATTGGTGCTCGTAAGTAGCAAGTACTTTTTGAACTGGTTCTATTTCATCGAATGAAAGTCTCACAAAGCAAGAGGATGAGAACATATAAAGTCCATCGAAATAAATTGATGCAAAATCACTAAGACGCCAAAGAATAAAAATAACAACAAGGGTACAAGAAAAGTTTTGATCTGAAAAAACGACATGAATGAACGTTAGAAGAATTTGGGAATCTCTCTCTCTCTCTCTCTCTCTCTCTCTCTCAATCTCTCTCTCTCTTAAATGCTCAGACAGCGGATCTCTTGATCTTGAACAAATAGTCAATAGCTCCTTCAGGAGCTTCACCTTGAGAGAAGAGTTGGACTTGACCATGTCCGGCCTTTGAAACTGTGAGAATGTGGTTATCTTCTCCACCTTGAGCAGCAGTGTGACCAAGAAGACTGGCGATGTCACTTCCTCCTGAAAATTCGAAGTAAGACCAGAGTTGGGAGAAATCGTCTTTTGTTGGACAGACGGAATCAGTGAATGCTTGCTTTGGTGCGGCTCCAGTTAGAGTACCAGCGGCTGAAAAGTAGAGAGAAAAGAGAGAGAGAGGGCGAGAACGAGCGAAAGATGGGTAAGTCAAAGTTCGAAACAAGCCTTTCGTTTTTGACGCTACCTTCGTAGCCAAACTTGGAGACTCACAGGCAGTGATGCAGTGCTTTGTGGAACCTTTTGGTCTGAGGACACCATAAGAGACAGTGTGAGGAATTCCTGAAAAGCGATGAAAAAGTTACAGGCGAAGAGAAAGTCAATAAAGAAGTCTAAGACCTGACAGCCTGAGGTTCCACAAAAGGGCAGCTTTATTGCTGCTCACCTTGTTCGTATCCCATGTATTTGGAATCACAATCAGCGAATTCGAAGATATCTGGAGTTACTGGGTTACCATTGTCATCCCTAGTTGAGAGAACGGATGCTTTATTTCCGGTGTAATCGTTCACCTTAAACCTTCCATTCAACAACGAGACAGGAAGATCTTCTCCTTCGCCGCTTCTTGGAGTTAGATAGAGTGGACCGTAGTAAAGCTTGTCGGATTTGCAAGTCACCTTGTTCGCCCTTTCGACGATGGGAGAGGCAGAGACTTGAAGAGCCAAAGCGCCGAGAGTGAGGGAAAGGAGAGAAGTGGAGAACATCGTTGAAGAGGAGAAAGGAGATAGGATTGGATGAGAGGATTAGAAGGTGGAAAAGAGGATGGGGTTTCTAGAAGAAAGTCGAAAGGACGTCTCTTTATAGGCCAGAGGGGAGGTCAAAATGCCTTCGTCCCTGAGGCGCGGAGGTGAGAGAACCATCGGGACTTCTTCACCTTCTAGATCTCTTTTCGAGATTCCTTTCCTGCATTCCATCTCACTTTTTGCGATCAAGTTGTTAAAGCATGATCAATACGGAACTTGGCGTCCACGAAGTTTGAGCGAAGCTTGCAAGCTGCATGCGGAGGTCTAACGTCTATCTTTCTACTCTTTACTCGGCCAGCTCTGATTCGAGCTGGAACAGAATCATCTCCGTTCTTGCTTCAATCAAGGAACTGAGCGATGCAAGATCAAACCAAGGAATTGCTGAACTATTGAAGAGAAAAAAATGACGTGAATAATTGGTACACTCGATTTGCTCAAAGCCTTCGCCTCTTCCCATCCTTTCCCTTTGTCTCCGCTGAACCGCTCTTCTCCTCAACCTCAACCTCTTCCAAGCCACAAACCCTCCCAATCCTTCCCCCACCACTGCACCTACTTCTTTCCGAATTGGAAAGTCGGAGTAGAAGCGCCATTGGTGGAACTTGTCGAATTTCCAAAAACGAACTTTGGAGGTTCAGCAGAAGGATTGCCATTAGCAGCAGCACCATTAGTTTGAGACGGAGAAGCTCCGAATATGAAAGTAGGAGCAGAAGAAGTAGCTGGTGCGTTAGATTTTGGAGGTCCGAATGAGAAGCTAGGAGCTGAAGATGAAGGAGTAGATGTTGATGTTGATGTTGGTGGAGTACTGAAAGTGAAACTTGGTTTACTCGAAGTAGCATTGTCATTCTGAGTGGGTTTATTCAAACCAGAGAAAAGATTGGATGAATTTGCATTGGAAGTCGATGTAGGAGTAGTTGTCGAATTTCCAAAGAACGAAGGTACTGTCTTGTCATTTGAAGTGGTTGAAGGAGGCGGAGGACCAAAAGTAAATCCACCACTGGCAGGTTTTGGAGCTTCTTCTTTCTTTTCTTGATTCGAAGGTTGAGAGAAACTGAATCCTTGAGTGGGAGGTTTCGAAGCGGTTTCAGCTTCGGAAGGTTTGGTTGGTGCAGAGAATAGATTCGAAGTTGGAGGTTTGTTCGCATCTGTTTGAGGCTGAGAAGAAGCGCCAGCAGCAGGAGCAGGAGGAGTGGAGAAAAGATTACTTGAAGTTGGAGTTGGAGTCGAGATTGAAGTAGCAGTAGTGGTAGAATTGTTTCCAAAAGTGACTGTCTTTCCTTTCTCTCCCTCTTTATTTTTCTCTCTTTCCTTAGCTTCCTTTTCCTCTCTAAGTCTATTTCTCAATTCTTCCTCTCTTCTCTTTTTATCCTCCGCATTCAGACTAGTTCTTCTATGACCTAATAAAAGACTTCCAGATCTAGAAAGACTACCTCTAGAATTGGAAGTTGGAGTTCCAGGAGGAGCCATGGAACTTTGACTTGAAGATAAAGAAAGTCTCTTTGAAGATCCTGATGATACACCACCACCACCACCTGGAGCAGGAGATGAAGTTCCAAGTGATAATCTACCTTTGTTGGCAGATGAAGGTAGTAAAGTTCTAGCTAGATTGGTTGGAGTTCCTGCACGAAGAGGAGATCCACTTGAAGGTGCGGTGAAAAGAGATTGAGAACCTAAGGAGCCTCTCTGATGATCGGCAAGAACGATATGGAAAGACGACGAGTAAAGAAAGGGAATCGTCAGATCATTCCCTTGAGAAGGAAACTGGGAAGAGCCTTCTCTTCAGAAGAAACACTCACTCCCAAAGCTTTAACTCTTCTACCTTCCCTTCTACCTTGTTCTTCCTTTTCTCTCCTCTCCCTCTCATCTCTTTCATCCTTCTCTTTCTTTCTAATCATTTCCTCTCTTTCCAATTCCTGTCCAGCCAATTCCTTCTTTTTCCACAATTCTTCAAATTCATCTCCAGTCAAATACTTTTCCAAATAAACCACTTCCATCAAATCTTTATCTGGATGTAAGGAATCTCTTGGCATGTTTGGATATTTCTTTCTAAGACTTCTAACCATTGCTAATCTTCTAGTCTTTCCATCTAGTCCTAATTGCCATCTTAAACCTTCGTAATCTTGCCATTCTTCTCCTGGTTCTCGATCGTTTGAAGTGGAAAGTTTACGTTTGGATGGGGATGGTAAAGCTCCTCTCTTTTGTTGTGGAGATTGGAGTTGTTGTTGTTGAGATGGTTTGAAAGTAGATACAGATTTCATTTCTTCATCTGAATCTACTCCTCCGTCAACTTCTTCTTCCTCTTCATCATCTTCAAAGACTTCTTGATTCGACAAACTAGTTCTTTTATGTTTCTTTCTAGGAGAGAAATTCTGATTCCTATTCTTTTCCTTGTTGATTCTAGGCGGTAATCTTCTAGCACCACCTCTACGAACTGGGATTTCATCCAATTCATCATCACCCAAAAGAGAAGTCCTGGAACCTAATGATTCTTCATGATCAAAAGTCGTTGACAATTCATCTATTTCTCTCTTTTTCCCTCTAGAAGTCACTTGATATCTATCCAAATCCATTTCATCATCTTCATCTTCTTGCTCTTGCTGCTGAGCATCCGAATCTGGATCTAATTCCATACTGTCATCCTCTTCTTCCTCTTCCTGCTGATCCAAGACTTCATCATCATCGTCATCATCAACTCTTCTAGATTTGTTCTTTCTACCATTTCTTCTACCAATCTCTCCTTGTTCATCCTCTTCTTCTCCCTCAAAGTCACCATTGACACTACTTGCTGCCTCACTCTCATGAGATCTCTTGTTACTCTTCCTTGGATTCGAAGGTAATGGATTTGAACTGAGAGGTAAATGTTGTAAGTTTGGATTGTAAGGATCTCTCTGTCTTTGTCTCTGTTGTTGAGATTCCAATTCCAATTTCTGCTGAGTTATCCTTGCCTGTTGATCGTCTCTTGAGAGATGAAGTTGAGCATAAGAAGGTTTAGAATTTGAAGACTGATTAGGAGTTCTAATCATTGATGATCGATAAGAAGATGGATTGGGAGTAAGTAAAGAAGGAGTAGTAGTAGTGATGCTTCTGGATGGAGTAGTGGTAGCCATAGAAGAGGTTGGATTGGGAGGATAAAGAGATGTAGAAGATCTCTGATTTTGATTTTCTTGATTTCTATTTTGTAATCTTTGCTGTCTCTTGTTCTTTACATCTTGCTGAGCGATGTTGAAAGGACGCTTGTCTGAATCTGGAATGCCAGCTCTTCTTCTTTGTTCTAATTTGAACTTTGCTACTCGGTTTCTTGCTTGGTTTGCGGTGATGTTTTGAAAGATGAACCATAGAAGTGTTAGGATGAAGGCTATCGTCGTCAATCCTATCCAATTGACCATCTTGGGATAGTGATCAGTGGTGGACAGAGAAGAGAATGAGAAGAAAAAGTCCACAGCAGCTTGAACTGCAACCAACGAGTATCGTAATCAACAACCTACAAAGATGAAGAAAAAGGTAAGTTGGGTAACATGGAATTGATTGTAAGAACAGAACAAAGAAAGAAAAGATGTCATTCAAGCAAGCAAACCAGTCAGCTGCGTCTTTGTCTCTTCTATCTATCATTCCTTATCTCTTCAATCTCTCACTTTCTCCTCTTCTTTCTTTCCTGCTGTACTCTTTGTACAGGTGCTACTCATGGGAAGGTCAGGATCAGGAAAGACTTCAATGAGAGCTCTAGTCTTGTCAGTATCACATTTCTCAATCTACTTTTACTTCTAATCCATCATCACTCATCCTTCTACTTCTCTCTCTCAGTTCTTCCTATCGAGCAGCAGAAACAAGAAGGTTAGGTTCCACTTTGGACGTAGAACATTCCCACGTCAGATTCTTGGGAAATCTAGTCTTGAATCTATGGGATTGTGGTGGACAACAATCTTATATGGATTCCTATCTAGACTCTCAGAGGAATCAAGTCTTCAGTTCAGTGGGAGTTCTCATTTACGTATTCGATTTGGTCGGTGGAGATCAAGATGAAGAAGATTGGGAAAAGGACGTTAGATATTATAAGTGAGTTTTTGAAGTTGAGATGTGTCTGATCCTCCCTTTCTTTGTGGGGGAGGTGCAGATAAGGTCTCTTTTCAAACCTAGATCATCAGGAAAATGGCTTGCTAGCAATCATTCACTCTTTTTAGACGTCATTTTCAAGATGTAAATCGAGTGTGCTCATCCTCTATCTCCTTTTACTCTTTACAGAGACTGCCTATCTGCTCTTCGAGCCAATTCTCCGGATTCTCACGTCTTCTGTCTCTTACACAAGATGGATCTAGTCGATTCTTCAAGGAGGAAACAGGTCTACGCAAACAGAGTAGAGGAATTGAGGAGGAAGAGCGAAGGTTGGGGAAAGAGAATCAATTGTTTCGCAACCAGTATTTGGGATGAGACTTTATACAAGGTGAGCTATTGTTGTCCTTTTCCTTCTCCCTTTTCTTGATGGCCTATCTTCATCTTTGAGATAGATCTCTCTACTGATTCATCTCTTTCTAATGATGTCATTTCATCTCTCCTCTCACATTGAAGGCCTGGTCAAGAATCATTCACACTCTCATCCCAAACGTTTCTGTATTGGAACAACATTTGAATTCCTTTTCCAAGATTTGTAATGCTGAAGAAGTGGTACTTTTCGAAAGAACTACTTTTTTAGTCATTGCCAAATCGGATACGGAAAGAGATCAGGAAAATAAAAAGAAACAACAGGTGGGAGGATCCGGAAAGGATGATTTGATGGAAGGTTTCCCTGAAGATTTGGGAAAGAATGGTGAAAAAGGTTTACATCCTGAAAGGTTTGAAAAAGTCAGTGAATTGGTCAAAAAGTTCAAATTGAGTTGCTCGTGAGTATGTTTCGACGACTCAAGCTTTTGGAACAGATTTTGAGAAAGAGGTTTCGATCTGATGATGTCGTTTCTCCAAATCACACTTTTCTTTTGCTTCTTATCAAAGGAAACTTCAATCTCAATTCCAAGGAGTGGAGATCAGAGGAGCCACATATACTGCTTATCTTGATGTTTTGACTGCAAACACTTATATCATGGTCATCGTTTCTGATCCTAGGATTCGTGAGTCGATTCAGATAGCCTTGATTTCATATCAACATCTCTAGTCTGCCCATGTTACTGACTCGTGAACTGTTACTCTCTGCTTAACTTTGTCTCTCACCAGAGCTGGCAGCCATCAAGCTCAATGTCGAATTGAGTAGAGAACACTTTGAGAAGTTGCAAGCTATCAACATTTCTAGGTGACGAGGAATCTCTCTACAAGTATATCTGTCTTTTTCATTGTGTATATTCCCATTCAATGTTTTTCACTTTTATTGTACTACTAGACTTCCTTGTTCATTCACCATGACAGCAAATTGCCGAAACGATCTTCGCACTTCGATTGCTCTCATCTCACTGACAGTCTACTGAGATCAAAATCCTGATACTGTTTTGAGATGTTTGGCTTAGTTTCTGGCTTTCCGGTCGATCTTCTGCATTTTGCGAGCGAAGCAAAATCCTGTCGAAGAAGATTCTCCTTCTTCTTCTTCCACATACTTCGTCATGCAAAACCAAATCTCATTGCTCGACATTCAATCGGATATGAAAAGAGGCAATTATGCATCTGCAAGATCTAAGTGCGACTCAGTAAGTAGAGGAGCTCTTCTGCGGACTTCGAGGTCTGAAGTCGGAAGTCGGTCTGAACTTTTTGATGGAACCTCGACATCATGAGCACCACACTTCTCCCATTAATTCTTATCTGATTGTTAGTTTTTCTTTTGACTCTTCTCAGTGTCTTTCTCTGCAGGCCCTCAAGAGCTTGAAAGGCTTGGACTCGGTCCCAGTTCTGCTCGCTCGTGCAGAAGCCATTCGCTCTCTTCCAGATTCAGACCTCAAGATGGCTCTCAAGGACGTTGAAGATGCAATCTCAATCGATCCCAAGAGTCCATTCGTGAGTACCAGCTTGAATCTGAATCGGATCGTTGGATGTGGGCTGAGTACAACCTCTCCCGATCTTCTCTTTCGCAGTGCCAACTCTCTCTTGGTCAAGTCTTACAAGCAATGTCAATCACAGCCTTCAATCTCGGAAAGTCTCTTTGTCATAGTCAAGAACATGCTGCTGCTCTAGGAAGGCTGCATTCCTTCAGCATTGCAGCCAGCAACCTCATGAAGTCTGCAAGCAACAACAATTTCGATCCAGTCTTCCTGCCGAAAGAAGTTCTGCAAATCATTCTACTTCCACTCACTCCTTCGGAAAAAGCCAGGTGCTTGAAAGTTTCAAGAGATTGGAGGAATCATCTAACATCTGAACCCAGTCTCTGGAGATCGCTTTACTTCGACCTCCATCATCTTGGGGGATCCCTCAAGTCGTCTCCTTGGAAACTCTATGCTCTCAATTCGAACAACAGTCTCACCTCAGTTGATATCAGATTCACCAGTGCTTCAACCTACTCCGGTACAGTTCAAAGTTGCTCGAACTCTCTCAAGGAGTCGTGTCAGACACTCAAGTCCTTAGTTTTCTACGGAGAGATCGCAAATCTAGCTGCCTTACCTCAAATATTGAGTTTAGCAGCTAAATGTCCTAAGCTGCAGACACTGCACTATAACGTTCGTGAACGTATAGAGTTTGATGAGAATGAGGAACAAGATGGTTATGATCAACAGCAACGTTGGGAGAGCGTCGAGGGTTATCGCGAAAGGATGGAAGAACAGATACAAGAGTCATGTCAAGAATATTTCGACTTTGATGATATCAAATTCAACTGCCAACCTTTAGATGTCAGCTTATTCTTCTCTGATCTCTCGCTGCCAACTCTGGGAGATTGCAAGTTGTTCTCAAAAGCAAAAGTAGTCAACCTGACGTGGATAGGTGGCGACGAGATGATCACCAAGTTTGAACTTTTCACTCTTCTAAAAATCAGCAGTCAAACCCTTGAAGTACTGACCATTAATGGTAATGGCTACAATTATGCTCCTATTCGGGCTTTCCACAAGGAGCAACAAGCAGCAATGAAACAACTTCAACTTGCGAAACTTAGGACTTTGCAGATTCGGAAAAGAAGGAACTTTCAAGATAAATCAAACTCGAGCAGTGGAAAACCAATCGACATCATCGCTCCATTATCGAATGAGAACAGCTACGTTGGCATAACGAATCTGATCGTCAACCAAGGTCAGGACTTAGCTGTGACGACGAAGAACAACGGACGATAAAGGTCTCGCGTTACGAGATTGAAGAATGACGAAGATAGTGTTCAATGGAGAAGGCCAAGGCCTAGGTGGAAGGGGATTCACAATCCAAAATCAGGGTTCTTCAACGAGTAGTGGCGGTCTCAGTTCTGGAGTCGATGTCAATGCTTCACGATGTGGTTCGGACTCTACAGTTTAAGAATTCGAGTGCAGTTCCTTTCCGTCCTTGTTCTTCACGAAGTCTATATAGTATATTTTTCATTGTAAACCTCTTTCATTGGAGCCGTTTGAACTGGATCTTCGTCTTCTATTCATCCACTCGTATCGAGAGACTTGAGTAAAGCTGAGCTTGATGGAGAGGATAATTCTCCGATCAATCATGTGATTTTCATATGTATCCAAAGAGATAATGTGAGACTTCAACTTTGTATTCTACTTCACGATTAGAACGAGAGACAGTTGGAAGATGGAACGAGTAAAACTTTGGATCAACGAGAACGAGACAAGTATTTGTAAGACCTGATTCCATCGAATGGAGCTGGACTTCAGCGATGACGATATGGAGCACGAGAGAAGAAGAAGGAAAGAAAAGGTACGAGGGAAGACAAGAACAATTAGAAAACTGCCACAAATATCGACGTCGCTCGGAAAAGTGAGCCAGAACGAAAGAAAAGAACCACTCACTTGACAGTTCTCCTACCAGGAGTTGGTAGACTTGAAGCCAAAGTCCTCAAATCGGTCAAAGTCGAATCTTTATCCAGTATTTAGCACCCGTCACGACGGCACCCAGGGGCACGATATCCATCTTCTTCGCGACGACCATGAGTGATGCCTTCTCCAACTCCACCCTCAGAACCTGGATCAGAACGGCGATAATGACCTTCGCTAGATCCACCTTCGGAACCTGGATCGGAGTCGACTTCACCACGATAGTGACCTTCGCCAGATCCACTTCCTGGGTTAGGTCTTCCGTCTGCAGAAGCTACATTACGACGAGCACCAGGACCATTGGGAGTGTCTGAAGGAGTTGCCCTTAGTTGCATAACGTTGGTTCCTGCTCCTGATCCACCAGAATCGGGAGGAGTTGAGCGTCTTGAGGTACCTGCAGCTGATCCACCTTCATCTGGAGGATTAGACCTTTGAGAAAACTCTTCTACAATGTCACCACCGGCTGCAGATCCACTTCCGTCAGGGTCGTTTGCACGTCTTGATACAGAGTAGCTGTTGAAGCTGTTCAACTCATGACGAGCGGCCATGCGAGCTAGATCTGAAGAGCTTTGAACAGGTTGAGCTTGAGAAGAGCCAAAGGCGGCTAGAGAGACGAGAAGAAGAAGAGAGAGAGAACTTCATCTTGACGATTGATTGTGAGAGAGAAGAAGAAGGATGGTTGGGATGAAAGTGATGAAAAGAAGAGCCTTCTTTCTCTCGCTCTTTATAGCTTTCTGTGAGGCCGAAGAGACGACGAAACGGCTGGAGAAGAGTAAATCAGGAATAGCAAATCGTGACGACTTTGCCGTTCCTTGACTTCTACTCGAGTTGTGTACATACCTTCCCAGTACCAAAAGCTTGTTGGGAAAAGGGGGAAGCGATGGTACATACGTAGAGCCAAAGAGCGTTCGGCCAGAGCGAACGGAATCGAGATTCGTTGATGACGACGATACGATGCCGACTCATCCACCCCGCTTCTATTCGGATTCTTCTCGCACTTTCAGCCCCAGGAACCAAGGGAAATGTCCAAGATATTCACAATCGGAGCCTTTATGTTTGGAAGTCCGTTCTCTAGATCCGAAACCCAAAATGAAAGGGGACCTCGTCATCTCTGCTGGTTTACTTGAGGCAATCTGAGTCGTTGAACGGCCGCCCTCAACGAAATCTGAGAACGTGAACGTCAAGATTAGATTCAGGCTGTTCACTCTGTCACCCTCCCCTGATCGATCGTTGATTAATTCTCCTATGACGGCGATGAGGGTCCAAATTGGGCGAGGTGGCTCAAAGTCTCTACGAAAAGATGATCCAACTGCAGAGGACTGTCAAGGTCACGATCACCAAAATGCGTTCTGAGTATCTGCCGAGAAGTCTCATATTCTGAATTTGGAAGAATACATACATATGTATTGAAGTAAAAGCAGTGCTCTGATCACTTTGGTGACCCAAGAAGGAGAGAGAAAGTATTTGTGAGCGCGCTCTGTTGATGACTCTCCCCTCTTCAGCCGCGCGAAGTACGAATCTAAGGAGTCTACTTGACCGAAATAGCTCTTTTGAGGTTATCACAGGCTGGCAGATCCCAATTCGAGCGCTTCTGAGCAACATGCCGACACTCTTTCCTTGATTGTATTTGAGTTTCTCTCGCAGCCAGCTCAGATCGAGGCATCCTCTCGCCGTGCCTTTGCCTTTTCCTTCTACTATGGCTCTACCTTTCGAAGCCACATAGTCTGGGGAAGAGTTAGTTCAACAATCAAGATCTCCAAGAAAGCGTCTGATTTTTCATTTTGGTCTTATTTCGAATGCTTGATCTTTGCTTACTGAGGTTCGTTTGTGATAATACAAGATTTGAGAAAAAGTCGTTCACGAAAGTGATGAGGAACGAGAGAGAATATTTGACAAGACTTCGAGAGAACAGACTCTTTAGGAAGTGGAGAAGGGATTTTCAAAGAGAAAGGGGGAGACAGGGATTCGGTCAAAGGTGAAGAAGTCTATGGAAGAAGGTAGGCATATTTGGCTTGTGATTTTGGTTCGAAGAAAACATGGCCTTGATTTGGTCAAAGCTCGGTTTCGTTATGAGATCGGAAAGAGGAGAAGAAGCAAAAAGACTTTCTGAACCAAGACGTGACTTTTTTGTAAGTAGGAGAGAAGATGAGGCTCGCTCAAAAGCGTACGGAGAAGAACCAACTCGATCAAAGAGTCCATAACCTGGTATGATAAACGTTTGGATGACTGTTGACAGAATAGAGGTTTCATGCTTTCCCGTTCGATTTCTCATTCTTCTTGTTTCCACCTTTCCCGCTCGAAACCGAGTTAGATTTCGATTCCCTAGTCGTAGTAGTAACCGAAGGTTTCATCGATTCATCCTTAGAACTGGCATTCGAATTTGAGTTTGACTTTGCTTTGTCCTTATTCAAATTCCAAGGATTCGAAGCTTTAGATCCACTACCACTACCATTCGAATTGGGATTCGAATTTAAACCAGAGCCAGCATTTGGATTTCCATTTGCATTCGTTGAACTTTTGATTGACGAGTTACTATTGGATTGAGGTAATTTGATAGCATGAGTAGTTTTCTGATTCCCACCATTCCCATTGGTGATTTCAAAGACTGGTTGAGAAGAAGAACTTTGAGAGATTTGAGCGCAAGCTATTGCCAAGGCGCTTTCTGCTGCTTTTGCGCGATTGGTAGCTGCTGTTAGAGAACTGGAAAGAGTTGAAAGAAGGGTATGGGCATCTAAATAGTCCAAGAAGAAGGAAAGGGAAATCGACGAGAGGAAATGTCAATGATTAATCACACACAGCAAAAGGGCTTCAAATCGGACAAAGACTCACCTTCCAATTCCTTTTTCAAAACTCCTTTGACATCATCTTCCTTTTCCTCTTCTTTTCCAATCTCAGCTTCACCTTCCTTGAATTTCCTCCTTTCCAAATCTAGGTTCAAACCCAATTTCTCGCTCAAAATCGAACCCAATTCCTCATTTTCTTTCTGTAAAGTGTCGATTCTCTGTAATAATCTGACACCTAATACAGGATGGAACTGTTGGTCTTTCTCCTTCCCAATCGAAGACATTCCTTTACCCTTTCCTTTTGCATCGGAAACGTCCTCATAAACCAATTCAGGTCTAAAAGCCAAAGCTTCTTCTCTCAAATTTCTAATGTCATCCCTTTTCTCCAAGATTTGAACTTTGGTACTTAGATGTTGGATAAAGTCCAATAGTTCAGATTGATTGTAAGAAGGTTGATTTTCAGAAAGATGAGAACCTGAATCTGGATCAGTCTCTTTGAGAGAAGTGGAAGTTGTTCGTTGAAGGCTTTCCAGGTCCAACCCTTTTGGAGGTACGATTTCAGAAGGTAAATCAGGTAAAGAAGGTAAACGAGTTAGAATTGGATGAATCGGATTTGCTGGTAAAGTGGTAGTATTGGTCGGATTCTGGAGTTCGACATTAACATTTCCGATATTCGAATTGGAAGCTGGATTGTTGGATTGAGTTTTCTGATTTCTGTTGTTCTGATTGATACCTCTGTTATTTGGACTATAGTGAGAATGGCCTGGAGTCCCTAACAAAGGAGTTCCATTCTTCGAGACTGGATAGGAATAGGTAGGTTGAGTGGAATTGGAATTGGAAGAGGATGAGGTGGTTTCTCCGCCTCCTACTCCAGTAAGGATTGAAGAAGCTCTAGAGTTAGGATTTGAATTTGTAGTTTGATTATAATTATTATTCTTTTGTTTCCAATTTCCATTCCCTTTTCCAGAAGGACTGCTACTCAAGATTGCACCATTGCCATTCCCACTGGCACTCGTAGTCTGATTTCGAAGATTGACATTACTCATTGCACTCTGCATCGTCCCCATACTACCAGTTTGATTGTCATTTATTGAGTTTGGAGGGAAAACAAAGTTTTGTAATCTGACAGTGGCACCCGCACTCGGTTGAGGGCTATGATGAATAGAAGGAGGTAGACTTGGATTTGAACTTGGAGCGTGTTGCATTTGATGTTGATGTTGATTGTAATTGATCATCATTGGTTGTGGTTGTTGTTGTTGGATATTGAATTGATTTGGATGGAATTGAGTGGGATGCAATTGAATTTGAGGATGAGGATGATAAGTCAGATTGACATTTGGTGGAGCAGGTTGAGGTTGAGATGCAAAGTGAATCGGGGGTAGAGGTTGAGGATGGAATTGTTGATGATTCATTTGTTGCTGTTGATGATGCTGAGAGAATGCAAATTGCTGCTGTTGTTGCTGATGTTGATAAGCCATCATGGCAGCTTGCTGATTAGGATTCGGATTCACATTGGGATTAGGATTAGAAGGCTGACCGCTGCTGCTGCTGCTGCTTGATTGTTCAGGTTGATGATAAGTTTCTTGTTGAAATGCATACGCTGGTCCAGAATGACCATACGCTTGATGCTCTTCCATCGACGCAAGTTAACTCAAGAAGAAGAAGGATAGACCTTGGAGATTCAAGAGTGAGATCCACCTTTGCAACAAGACGCTTCCTTCTAACTCGAGATTCTTTCTTCCAACTTCTTTGATCTATATTGATCTGCTCGATATCTCGACTGAGTTGCTCTTGATCCGATATTGTTTGACGTTGTGGTTGAGAGTGAGAGAACAAGTTGGGAATTCTCTCTCTCTTCTCGACTCGCACCATCCATCATGACGAGTCTGCTATCATCAAGCTCTTCTGATCCTCATTCACCTTCTTCGGGAAAGGCATTGGACAAATCAAAAGTAGACTATTCAGTCTACTTAGTCACTGGAAGAGAATTGTTACCAGAAGGTGTCGACTTCTTCCAAAGTTTGGAAAGCTCTCTCAAAGGTGGAGTCACAATCGTACAACTCAGGGAAAAGAGCATCGATAATGGCGAATTCAGAAAGATTGCTGTCAAGTGTCTCGAAATCTGTGACAAGGTGAGTATATGTGATTAGAGTGAAAGATGCAGGTGGGAGAGTGAGTGGGAGTGGAGTGGAGCAACAAGTGAAAGAAGGAGCTCCTCTTGAGATCAACAGGGTAGACTGAATCATTGAAGTAGAGGCTTGGCTAGCTGTTAGAAGTAGATTCGATGGTAGAAGTCAAGATGGAGAGAGAGCTTCTTATCCTCAGCTTCTGCTAATCCTATCCTTCTAATTCTCACATTCTCATTGCCTCTCTTCTTCTCGCTACGCAGTACAACGTTCCACTCTTGATCAATGACAATCTATCTCTCTGTCTCTCTCTTCCACTGAGAGTAGGGTTGCACATCGGTCAAACCGACATTGCTCTACCTCTAGCTCGTTCTCTCTTAGGATCTTCTCGTCTCTTAGGAATCTCATGCAACACTCCTTTAGATGCAAAGACTGCAAGAGAAGGTGGAGCTGATTATGCAGGTGTGGGTCCCGTTTATGGAACTCTCTCCAAGAAGGGTATCACTGAAGATAAGATCCTAGGTCCAAGAGGTGTTGGTCCAATCGTTTCTACTCTATCAGATTCTACTACTCAAAAGAGATTACCTTGCGTCTTGATAGGTGGTATCAATCAAAAGACTTGTTTGAGAAGTCTTTTCGCAAGTGTTTCAAAGGACAATTTCGCAGGCGGTGTGGCTGTCATCAGTGCTATTCAAGCTAGTTTGACTCCAGAATCTGCAGCTCGAGAATTATCCGATCTCGTCAAGACTTACAAGAAAGGTTTGCATTCGATCTTCTCTTCTAGAGGATCTTCGTCTGATTTTGGAATCGAATCAGCTTTCGGTGGTACTACTCAAGACTCTTCATCGAAGGACATTTCTCAACTATTGAAACTTTCTTCTGAAATCTTAAAGACTCATCGTAATCCACCTCAAGGACTTTCACCTCCAGTCATTCAAACCTTGACTTCTCACGTTTCTGCAAACTTTTCAGCAAATATCTGTTTGGCTTTGAGTGCAAGTCCCATCATGAGTCAACAGTTTGAAGAAGCCGAGGATTTGGGAAAAGTCACTGGAGGTGCTGTTTTGAATATCGGTACTATTGGGCCGGAAGCTAGGAAAGGAATGAAAGCTGTTGGCATGGAGTCTAACAGAGGTAGAAAGGTGAGAGATAGGTGCTGGAAAGTTGGCGGCGAGGCGTCGTCATAAGCTTTTTTTCGATTTCGATAGCTCACACTGACTCTTCCTGGCCTTTTTCCCTAATAATTTCACAGCCAGTAGTATTGGATCCTGTCGGAGTCGGAGCCTCTGCTTTCCGAAAGGGAGCTGTAGATGGTGAGTTATCAGAGAAGAAGTGGTCGAACCTGAGAATTGGTTCTAAGATTTCTTTCCTTGTCTTTCTCTTCTTCCATCCTCAGAGATCCTCAATCATACTCAAATTACCCTCATCAAAGGCAACGCTGCAGAATTGTCTTCGATCTACGGAGGAGATTCCCAAGTGACTTCTCGTGGAGTCGATTCAGGCTCTGGAACTCTGAAAGATGCTCCAGGTTTAGTCAAAGCTTTAGCTCAACGTGAAAGATGTTTGGTCCTTCTTACTGGTAAAGTCGACCTCCTTTCGGATGGAGTCAGAACGGTAGCTTGTGAGAATGGTCATGAAATGTTAGGTCGAGTCACTGGAACCGGTTGTGGATTAGGTTGCACTATCGCCACTGGTTTGGCAGCCGCTAGAAATCGATGGGTTGTCAAGAATGGCGAAGGCGGATCAGATCACATAGGTAGTCTGGGAATGGTTATGGTCGACGCTGATCCTCAAGAACTGTTCGCTGGTGCTTTGATGGGGTGAGTAATCGACGATGCTTCCTTCCTGACAGTGAGGTTGCTGTACGATTGGAAGGCTGACAATCTCTCCCTCCTTTTCCCTTATTCGAAGCCTCCTGTCTTTGACTATAGCCTCTGAACTCGCAGTCGCTCGTCCTGAAGTCAAAGGACCAGGAACTTTCATTCCGGCTCTTCTCGACGAATTGGCTGCCATCAGTCCAGAAACTCTTCTCCAAAGGGCCAAAGTGCAATTCATTTGATCACAACCTGAAAACTCATCTCAAATCAGCGTCAGAACTCGGAAGTTCATCGCATTCGGAAAGAGTGGAACCAATGTAAAGATACAATTCTACAAATCATTTCTAACTCTGCTTGAGCAACTCTCCGACTTTCGCCGCTAGTATCTTGTGACCAACCCAAGTTGGATGAAGAGTATTGAGCCAGAAGTAACTTGGTAGAGGTTCGCAAGGTTCAGTTTGAACGTAAGAGGGAGTTACGCCGCCTAGGGAAGCATAGGCTGGGCAGTACTCGGTTCCAGAGCTGAAGCCATATTGACCTGGGTTTTCGATGATGTCGTTGAATAGAGAGTAAGTGTCGAAGTAGAGACAGTTGACGTCTGCCTTAGTCTGACAGAAAGCTTTCAATCTGAGGACGAGAAGAGAGAGAAGATCGAGGTCAGTGAAGGAAAGATGAATGATCGCAAAGGAAATTCTCGTCGCTCACCTCGAGTCTAAGACTGCATTGTAGTCAACGATAGACTTTCCTAAAGCAGTTTGGTTTGCGACTCCTTGATCAATTCCGAAGTGAGCCTTCTCGAAAGGTGGCACGTTTAGAAACAGCCAATTTCTTGAACCAGTGCTGTAAATTGTCTCCAAAGCGTTTTCGTACGAGTTCAAAATCTCTTCGTGAAGAGCTGTCTGGTTCTCAGCGCCTTGAGAATTGGCTACGTCATTGATACCAATGAAGAAAGTGTGAAGAGAATTCTCGGCGGTCCAGCTGAAATTGGATGGAGCTGGAGAAAAGTCTGCCTTGAAAAGCGAGGCTTGAGTGACCATGTCAGTCACTTGATGAGGTACTATGGTGTTATTGACAGTAGCTCCAGAAACAGCTGTTTAGGATGGGAAAGAGAGATGGGTGTCAGTTCGAGGTGAAAGAGGGTTGCGCTGCCCTTTGTTTTACTAACCGTAGTCGATTTGCTGCGTGCCACTTGGATTTGAAGACGAATTTACAGACAAAGCGGTTCCCCACATTGGACCATCTCCAGTCGATGATTGAGGTTGAATGTAGTTGAAGATCTCACCAACTGCCTTGCCAGTGTATCCGACAGAGGTATAAGAATCTCCCAGTTGGAACAAGTCTGAGGAAATGTGGAGTAAGAGTGAGGAGTTGAGCATTCTCCTCAAAGACGCAAGCTTTGTGGTAGTGTCCACTCACAAGAGATCTTCGACCAATCAAAAGTTGACCTCTTGATAGGGCTTGCAGTGGCTGCAGAGGCGAGAGCGAGGAGAGATAGAGTCTTGGATGTAGAGAACATTCTGAAGGTGGGATGGGCAGGTCTTCTTCAATTCTCGTTTTCCTCTCATTTTATACCTTCTCCGCAAAGTGAGTTCCTTTCCGAAACTTAAAGTCGGTCAGAAGAGGCGGAGACTGGACCGAGGGTTCCATCGAGACTAAAGAAGAGCAAATTCGGAATAGGTGGGGAAGAAGAGGTCGAAAACTCCCTTCGCCTATCACGAAATCTATACGAGATCGTGAACTGAAATCTATCCGAGATCGTGAACTGAACTGAACTGAATGAATTGAAATGAAAATGAAATGTCAGAGACACCAATATGAATACAACTGTTAGAATGAAAGTGGAGAAGAGAGTTTGACTTGATGCTGTATGGGAAATGGGAATGGATACCTAAAGTCGTCGTTATTGATGTTCTTTCTAATGTATGTTCGTTCTATCATTAATCGTGATTATCCTCCAATGTCTGATCATTTACATCCAACCTATGATCCATACAAACGTCAGCCAAAGTCTTTCCTTCATAAAATCCATCTAAAGCCTTCTTCAACTCCCTTTCAAAACGATCAGAAACGACTTCACGTAAAGCTCTAGAAGTATTCCTATTGAGTATCATTGGATCTTGAACCACCCAAGAGACATTACTCCATTCTTTTGGAGGGAATTCCTTCTTTTCATAAGCAGGTAAACTCTTTGGTTGTAAATCACCAGCATGAACCGAACTTGGATCTGAACCTATTCTCATCTCAGAGAGGTTTTTCCATTGATCGTCTAAATCTTTCTTGTTAGGTTTCAGATCTAATCTCTTGTAAAGAATACTGACACCTAATTTGTCACGTTGAAATTTAGAGAAGTATTCGAAGAACCCGACGACTGCTTTCCCTAATGCTTTGTCCCTATGGACCTCTCCTTCTTGACCTTCGATTTCCAGCTCTGTATATTCATCGAATTCTTGAACATTCGTAGGGAATGAAGTATCACATTTCGTAGATGGTTTCGAGTTTCTCTCTCTCTCTTCCCTTTCTCTGTCTCTAACGAATCTTCTTCTTTGAGGTCTAAGATAAGCGTACTCCATATTCTGATTAGCTTCTGAGATACCACATCTTTCCAGTGATCCCTGAGATTGAAGAAAAGGTAGTTGTTGTTCTTGTTGAAGGTAATGAATGACCATCAAACATAAAGAGTAAGAACTGAATGATGCTGATCCATTTCTACCACTTGGATCGTTCAAATTCCTGCACTTTGACCAATACTTGATGAAATACATTAAAGGTCTAACCAAACTCTTTCTGATGTCCGAATAAGCCGAAATCAGTTTGGAGTTTGCAGTGCCGAATCTATCGTTGCAATTCAAATCTACTTGAATCCCAGTGGATTGATCGACGAATTTGACAATGGGAGTGCTAGCGAATGCTATTTTTTCTACGTCTGTGAATCCAAATGATTGACCTTTTGGAGAAGAGATCAATCTACCTAAGACGTGTACTGATTCCCAACTTGGTCTACCATCTTTGAATCGTATTTCATGTATTTGTTTGTACTGGACTTGATCTTCGGGTGTTCCACATCCACCAGGATGAGATGGATCTAGAAGAACCAGATCCAAGTCGGAAGTTGCAGTTGAAAGACCTGTCAAAGATGAACCGAAAGCTGAGATTTGTAGACCTTGACCAGGCCACTTTTGAGAGATTAGCTTTTGAAGTCTATCGATGATGGACTGTCTGTTGGCTAGGTCTCTTTTTGATGGTCTAGCAGACTATGAGAAATAAGAAATGAAAGGGAAGAGGGAGAGAGAGAAGGGATAAGAGATAAAGATGATAGACGACCTAGCTCTATCAACTTCTTTCCTGATACCCACCTCCCAAAGATGTCTGATCTGCCTTCCTAGAGCGACATGCAATACGTCTGCTTTGTCACAGTCAAAGTCGAGATCGCATATGATCTCCCTTACGTTCCCAATCCAACCCTGACACTTCTCTCTAAACCTATCGTTATCCTGATGGAGAGATTGATGGAGATCCAACTTCTTCTGTCTGACTCTCTGGTTCCATTCCTCGAGCTGTCTAGCTCTCGCTTCCTCTTCTGTTCTGAAACCATTTGTGGGTGGAGCGGTTCTAGAGTCGATATTGGGAGTGGGAGTGGAAGTGGAAGGGGATGGAGTAGGATGATTAGAAGTAGAAGTAGAAGTGGATGGTTGATTGGACTGAGCTCTCTGTTGCTGTTGATTTTGAGAACGAGTAATGATTGGATTCTGACGATTAGAATCTTGAATAGATCTCTGTTGTCCCATACTTGCTCTATCGAAGTTGGTATCATGATGATTCATTCCAGCACCTCCCCTTGCATTGCCTCTTGCTCTCCAGCTGCCTCTTCCATCTCCTCTTCCTCTGTAATTTCTGCCTCTGTTGCTATTTCCAGATGGATTCAGGATTCTGGGAGCTCCTGGTGCCAGAAAATCAGTTTGCTGAGTTTGAGCCATCTGCTGGTTGATGGGGAAGAGTCAAGAAAGTTGATCATCATCTCATCTTTGCACTCGACATCAACCTCAAAATCATCAATCCTTTCCTTCAAAGCTCATCTTAGACTTGTAGATCGAGCAGGATGAAGGTCAATTCCAAACATTTAGACAAGGATGGAACTGGAAGAGTGGTAGTCACTCCAGAACATGAGTAAGTATCAAGAAAAGTAACTCTCTCTCTCAATTCTCCATTCTTTCATCCTACTCTTTCCCCTCTCTCTTTCTCTCAGTGAAGACATGTATCATCTCTACAATCTAATCCAACCAGGAGATATCGTCCGATCATCTGCAGTCAGAAGAGTTCAATCCGAATCGTCCACTGGTTCAGTCGCTTCTCAAAGAGTCAAATTAAACCTCACTATTCAAGTCACAAAGACTTCTTTCGATGCTTCTTCCTCTTCTGCTCCTCCTGATCCGTCATCTTCATCCTCTGCAGATCAAGTACAGTCGGAAGCAAACCCTGAGAATGGAGTCCAAATGGCTGCTGCAGATGGTGGAGGTGCAACTCTTCATCTTTCTGGAAGAGTCGTGGAAGAAAATAACTTCGTAAAGATGGGGGCTTTTCATACTTTGGACGTGGAGAGACATAGAACTCTCACCATAGAGAAAGACGGTGGTTGGGATGGAATTCATTTGGAGAGATTGGAGGAGAGTTCAGACGCTGGAAATAGTGCAGAAGTTGGAGCTGTCGTCTTGGGTGAAGGTGAGTCAGTAGTGAGAGAAGAATTGAGGGGATTTTGAATGCAGAAAATGATTTCAAAACAGATCAAAGAGGAGGAAGTTTGCCACTGACGACTGAGGCCCAATGAGAGCTACCTGATTTGAAATCAGAGAAGACTTCTAGTAGCCTTCTCCTCTTACTTACTCCTCTCCTACTTTCTCTCTTTCTCGTTCATTTCCAGGAACTGCGATAGTGACACTTCTCACATCTCATATGACAATCATTCGACAGCGGATAGAAGTTCCAATCCCTAGGAAACACAAAGGAATCCCACCTTCTGCTTCTCAAAAAGCTACTTCGAAATTCTATTCTCAAGTCTACACTGCGATCCTCAAACTCTTACAACTACCAGCTCTACGAGTGATAATCTTAGCCAGTCCTGGTTTCACTAAAGATGGAGTCTATCAATTCTTACAGGAAGAAGGCATTCGAAGGAGTGAGAAATTGTTGATCGGAAATGAACAATTGAGGAAGTTTCTCAGGATTCATTGCAGTAGTAGTCATTTGCATAGTCTGATGGAGGTGCTGAGAAGTCCAGAGGTGAGTTCTATTGGCAAACGATTCCTTGATCGATCTTTTCTTCTTTTGCTTCGAAATTCGAGGTATAAGTTGGATTGAACCTGACTGTATGCCTCATCTTTCTCGATCCTCTACAGGTTTCATCTCAACTCAAAGACACCAAATTCGCAAGAGAAGGAATGCTATTAACTAAGTTCAACAAGATGTTATCAACAGATGAGCAACGAGCGTGGTATGGAGAAACTCACGTCTTTCTAGCTGCAGCCCGAGGAGCCATTGGAACTCTTCTGATTTCAGATGGTCTGTTCAGAGCCGCTGATCCAAATAGGAGAAAGAAATTCGTGGATCTAGTCGAAGAAGTCAGGAAATTGAATGGAGAAGTTGCAATCTTTAGTTCGATGCACGAAAGTGGAAGGCAGCTGAACAATCTGACTGGGATAGCTGCCATCTTGACTTATCCTCTGGACGTGGAAACGGCTGAAGAAGAGGAAAAAGAGGAAATGGAAGAGAGGAAACGATTGAAGGAGGAGGAGGAGAGAAGGAAAGGTAATGATAGATTGTTGAAAGGAAATCCGAACATCCAAGATTGAAGAAAGAGACATTGAAATTATTTCTTGCTTTCGATTGTCTTGCTGCGTTTGTTGTACTTTTAGAGAATTCTCAATTCAAATCAATCAGAGAACTCTCATCTTCACACGAAGTCGAGACACGAGATTCATTTCGTAAAATTGAAGAAGCAGGAACATGAACAAGCTTGGGGAGAGAATTTTTGAGAACTTCGAATGAGAAGCTATTGAGAACACGAAGCGATGGAGAGTGAGGGTGACACAAAAGAAAAAGGAGTGTGGTCATGGAAAGACGAAACGAGAGGAAACGGAGAAGGGGAAATCTTTGATTGGTTTATTTACTTGCTTCGAATCGAGACTTGGAAACTTGAGTACTAAGAAGATCCTCTTGGAGGATTGTTGGATCCAAAGGGATTCTTTGGCCAAACGAAAGGATTCTTTTCTTTTTCGATTGCTGCATCGAGCTTTTCCATCAAAGAACCCATTGGATTTTGCATCTTCTGTAGAATTTCGATGATTTCGTCCGTATCCGACTTGAGTTCACCTTCGAGTTGACGGATGTGAGCCAAGACTTGGTAGCTGTGACGAAAAGAGAGGGAGAGGGACAGAAAATCAGCAAAGAATAAGGAAACAAGACAGAGCTCAAAGCACCAAATTTCTTTCGCATCGTCAAGAAGCCTCTCATGAAGCTTACCTTTCGATTGACAATTCTTTGAGAGTGTCCGGAGATGACTTTCATCAGCTTCTGACCTCTGGCTTGAGAAGCGCTTTCTCTGTTGGCCAGATCTTCTCTAGTATGTCTCATGACAGCCTGGGAATTGAAAAGAAGAGCAGAAGAGATAAGAGGCGAGATCAGAAACGTAGCGAGGTGGGAACGCAAGGGAGAGGGTGCTCTGTTCTGTTTCATTTCGATACTCACTGCGACGATTCTAGTCAAAGCCATCTCGACCTTATCGACCTTTCTCAATTCTCTAGAAGGCTGAACTGCCTTGTCTTTGTCTTTCTCCTTCTCTTTTCCACTCTTCTCATTCAAGCCCAAGCTCTTGGAGAGTCCCTTGATGGCCGATTGTCTTGCACGAGAAGAATTGGCGATGATGACTCCAACATCCTTTGAGACGACATGTTCTCTTCTTCCTGTTCTTCTTGCGTTGGAGGTATTCAGAGAAGTAGAGATCAGAGTCGAGCGACCAGCAGTTGGAGAGCTTTGCATCTTCTCCTTGCTCTTTCTTCCGTCGGTGGATTTGAGAAGAGAAGCTGCAGATCTGGTTTCGGTTGAGCTGGATCTGATCGAAGCGAGAGGTACGACTGAGATGAGAGAAGAAGAAAAGGAACAAATGGAATGATGAAATGAGTGAGACTGAACAGCGAAATGTAGAGAAGAACTTCGATTCAGTATCGATCTTACCTTTTCTTCTGAGACCTTGAGATTGAGATGGCTTTGGATCGATTTCCATGTCTACGAATGTAGTATCACCATCATCTTCCATGATAGCCATCTCTACGTCTTCTCCATCTTTTCCGTTCTCATTCTCTTTCTCTTCCTCGACGACGGTGGCAGCTTTTTGAGCTGGAGATTGCTTCTTGGAACGGTATTCTAGGTATCTTTGATATTCTCCTTCGGGAATGGCGACTTGACCAGGAGGAGCTTGATAGATGACTTCTTTCTCTACAGGAGACTTGTGAGCCTTCTTCTTCTTCTCAACCTCGTTGTTCTTGATATTGTTGTCGATGTTCATTCTCAGTTGAGCCGAGAGAGAGTCGTGAGGTTCAGAGTCGGTTGGAATCGAGCCAGGAGCAGTAGGAGAAGAAGCTTGATGTTTTGAGACTGAGGGAGCAGCTTTCATCTTTCCTGATCCTTGAGCTTTGGAGCTTGAAGCTTTTGCTCTGATTGGGGGTCGATTCGGTTTGAAGAGCTTGCTTCTCGACGGCGACAGCGCGATGAGCTCTAGTCTTACGAGCGATTGGAACTTCTTCTTCTTCTTCTTTCTCCTCTTCTCCTTCGACGTCCATGGCGTCAGATTCTTCTCTACTTGCGTTTGAAGTTGGTTTGAGGACTTGAGCAGAAGTAGACTTGTCAGGAGACTTCTTAGCTGGAGGTTTGGTTCCAGGTTGACGAGAAGGTGGAGCTCTGTTTTCAATTTGAGGTTCTGGTTCTTGTTCTTGAACTTTCTTCTCAGCTGCGACTTCAATTTTCTCCTCCATCTCCATTTCTTCATCTTCTTGAGGAGGTGGTGAATCCATTGGAGGAAGATCTTGATCCATTGGTTGAACTCCAGAGCCATCGTCGATAGATTGTGCTGCTGCTCTTGATCCTTCTTCTTGTTCTTCTTGCTCAACAGCCATGGATTGACGAGCTGCTTCTGCTTCCTTCTCTAGTCTCTTCTTGTGATTTTGATGCATCCAGACAGCAGTAGCTGGTTTTGCTGCTGCTGGAGATCCACGACCACGTTGAGCTTGAGGTACGTCTAACTTCGGTTCGAGAACACGATCGACTCTCTTGGTTGATCTAGAATCATCACTTCCGGCCATCTTGGACTTAGAAGGACTCTCGGAACGAGATGGAGAGACCGAGTTTCCTCTTGAACTACCTCCTTTCTCGGAAGCGACTTCTGGTACTCCTAGAACAGAAGAAGGTTGATTCTTCTTCTTCATCTTGGAAGTCTTTCCAGTCAAGCTTTGAGCTGATTCCTCTTCTTCGGTCTTCTTGTCCTTGACAGGAGATCTGGAGCGAGACTTGGCAGCTTTGGCAGCTTTCGTGGCTTTCGAATTTGATGCCTTCTTGGAAGATTGAGGTTGACTCTTGCGACCTCCTGAACGAGTCGTAGTTCCAGTCTCTGCATCTTTCTCCTCTCCAGGTAGTTCTTCGTAGTCGAATTCGTTCGATGTAGTTCCATGAGCCTGCTTTGATTGAGAGCTCTTGGTGGCGTCAGCAGAATCGCGAATGGCTTTGAGCTTTGCCTCTTTTTCGATACGTTTGCTTTCGAGGAGTTGAGCGTATGCGCTTTTTGGAGCATCTTTCTTTGACTAGAGGAGAGAAAAAAAAGAGAAGGCGAAGAAGAATAAAGATGATGGTCAGACTCGGAATCTTTCTCTGAGCAACTCGAATCTGAGCTTGGAACGAAAGGCAAGAGACAACACTCACAGAACTCTGACCGATCTCTCCACTATCTTCGTCATCATTGCCATTACTATCATCATCAGAATCTTCCTTTTGAGAGACTTTGGACTTCTTTGCAGCAGGTCTAGTAGATGCACTACCTCCTCTGCCCTTTCCTCTTGGTCTACCTCTTGGCTTTGATCCTCTTCCCCTGGTTCCACTACTTTTCCCTCTCGAACTGACTTCTTTCTTTCTTTCTTCCTTTCCTTCTTCTTCATCATCAGAGCTTTTATCTTCTCCATCTTCGTCCGAATCTACCTCTTCTGCAGGACGTTTTGCAGTCTCTCTAGCGACAGGTTGTTTCTTGACAGATTGAGCTTTCTCTTGTTGAACCGACGTGTTCGATAATATGATCTCTGGTACGTCTGAAAGTTCAGTCTCGCTGGAATCGGATTCTAGAGGTCCCTTCCCTTTTGCTGGTGCTTGAGCCTTCTGAGGAATGTTCAGGTTCTTTGGTTTGGATGTGGTAGAAGTAGAGATCGATTCCGAAGCCTTGGACTTGTTGAAAGACTTGTAGGTAGAAGTTGGCTTCTTCGAAGCTGAGTCACCTTTTTGAAGGTCTTCCATAGAGCCATCATCATCAGATTCATGATCTGGAGTGACTCTCTTGGAAGTAGAAGTAGAATTGAGCTCTGGCTTCTCGACTTGCATGACTTGATCAGAGAGACTTCCATCTTCAGTGTTGCTATCTTTACTAACAGACCTCTTTGACTTTTGAATTTCTACTTTCTTCTCGACTTGAGTTTGGGTTGCAGTAGCAGGAATGAGATTCAACTTTGGAACCTCGTTCTCTCCATCTTTCATCTCTTGATCCTCTTCCGGCTCAGCAGCCTTCTCTACTTGCTCTCCATCTTGATCTACGTCCATCTTCTCAGGAGCGACCGAGTCCAATCTAGCCAAATTCTTCAGATGAGCAGCCTTTCTCTGAGCATCTCCTTTAATCAACTCCTCATCATCCGAGACGCCATCATCTTCTTCCATGGCATCTTGTTCCAAACTAGCTTCGGCTTGAGACTGCTTACGTTTCGAATCTTTTTGAAGGGAAGGGATGCCTTTGCCGAAATCGTCATCCTGAGCGATGTTGAGCTTGTTCAGATCCAGTCCTGCGTCTTCTTCGTTTTGATCTCTGTTTTCATCGTCTTCTTGATTGGCGAGATGAAGGTACTCTCCGAAGTCATCTTCTTTTTGATGTTCTCCTAGCTCGACTTGGGATTCTTTGGAAGAAGCTTTGTTCTTCTCCTTCTCGGCGTTGATGACTGGAACCTTACGATGCTTCAGAGTCTCTTCTAGACGCTCGAGGTTGGCTGAGTCGGTGAAGACCGAAAGAGCTCTGCTGGTTTGATTGAATGATTGTTGGTCGGAGCTTGGGACCTCGATTGGATTTGTGGTGATGATGACGAAACGATCACTGTGGATATCGATCCTTTCCATACTCGAGAACTTGACGTCAAAACCGCTAGAGTTGTTGTGAGCTATCAGAAGAGAATGAACAAGAAACGATGACAGTCAGCGTTTCGACATTCGCAACTTGAATGGAAAACATACCGTCTACTCTTTCAATAACCTTTCCGTCCCGATCTTGACTCACCTGGAGAGTTATCCGGAAGAGCAGCATCCATGACCTCAATCGAGAAGACATCGGTCGAGATCCAGAAGTCAAAACGACCAGAACCGACTGGAATGATTCTTGCTTTGAACCAAGACGGAGTGGCAGAATCTTCTCCCATTCCAACTTTGTCAGCACGGAATCTTTGAGGTCTATAAAGCAGAGGAAGAGAGAGAGAGAAGGCAAAAAGAAGCAAAGGGGGAGTGGCAAAACGAGGTCAGCCGTCTGCTCGAAAGAGACTGCACTCTCGTCTCGTGAGAGTTTCTCTAATCGACAACTACTCACCTTTGAGGATCAATTTCTCCTAGCCCGTGAGCGACCTCAGAGATGGCAACAAAGTAATCTTGCGGTTTATCAACCAATTGAACGATTCTTCTCTCCAAGTTCTTTGCTAGGTTGATCTCGAGCTTCTTCTGTTCTTCACTTCTTGTATCTTTGGCATTGACGTCCAAGTGACCAGGTCTAGCACCTGCTCTTCCATCTTTCAAGAAAGCGAACAAGGAGCTGTAGTGAGCTTGACGAGCTTCAGAGTTCTTAGCAACTGGAGCGATGATATCGAGAAGTTCCATGACGGAGACGCTCAAACTGAAATCTCTGCTTGAACCTAAGATTTGACCTAATAAATCTGGCTTGAAAGTTGCACGTAAGCCAGCACGAACCTTTTGAGGTTGATGAGCTCTTTCTGCGTATTCGTAGAGAAGACCGACTTGATTTTGAATGACGGAGTCGTCGATGTAAGGCTTGAGAGGAGAAGACCAGATCTTGGCCCAGACGGAGCATACCTTTCCGACTTCACTCAGGGCTATTTGAGTTGGAAAGATTGAGAGTTGGAGAGGGAATAGAAAGATCAACCTAATGAAGTCTAGACGGTCGAAAAAGTAGAATGTATGCCCTCTGATCTGCACTCACCAGCGTCCTTGTCGTTGGTGTTGGCGAAGTAAGAATCCATCAAGATAGTGGTACTGTATCTACAGACCAGCTAGAAGGTGAGAGCAGAGAAAGAGTCGGAGAAAGAAGGGAGAACGTCAGTCTCGAGAGCTTATCATCTGGAAGAGAAGGTCAGAGCGCCTTTTTCATATCGTCGACTCACTTCCCAACTCTTGAGAGGGTGTTGAGACAAGTCGGTATTCTTCTTCTTCCAAGCTGCCAGACAATGAGGAAGGACTTCACTCCAAACCCAAGTTTGAAGACAACACAAAACTTTGAGATAAAGAAGAGAGTCTTCTCCTGCACCCTTTGAAAGACGCATCAGGAGTTGAGTGAGTGAAGAGAGTCTCTTCCCCTTAGTTGGATAGGCTGTGTATTCAGTCTGTTTCGAAAGATTAGGTTGATATGATAAAAAGAGGAAGTGAGCTGAGTGGCAATTCGCGAAGGGATGGGCTAAAAGTGGAGCTAGACTGAAGGATGGATGAAAGAGATGAAGAGAAGCAAACAGATCATCCAATTACGTACTACTTGTTCTACCAAGCTGATTAACTTTTCATGCTTCTGAGCCTCTTCGGCTTTCAGATCTTGAAGAGCTTGTTTCAATCTCAACTTCGATGGTGAAGATGCAGCAGGAGGTTGATTTTGATTTGACTGAGCATTTTCAGGATTAGGAACCACCAGATTCTGTTGGATTGAAGTCATCCCGAAGCTGATTCAAGTTCAATGAGCTACTTGAGAGCTTTGTTTTGACGAATGTAGAAGAGTGAGAGGTTGAGGACTCAATCGATGAAAAAGGATGGTTGAAGTCGAGAAGAAGAAAGAATGACGAACAGAAATCGCTTTTTGATCCTCCTCGGCTCACCCTTGAACTCATCCGAATCCAAGATGATGACGTCTAAGAGCTTGATTTTGGATGTACATAGTTAGAACTTTGCAGAACTGGAGTCACCGAGAGTGAAAGAGGGGTCATGATAGACTGACGACGTTGAATCTACCCTTCCCTCTCATGTCCACTATCCCTCATCTCTCTAGTTTCTAACACTCGCTGGATCTAATTCTGTCTTCGACTTATCCCAAGCTCGATTCACTCGAGTATTACAATCACCAACCATCTAGTATCTTTCTGCCCGATCTCTACTCAGACCAAGTCACTTCGAGCTCTGCATTATAGCAGAGGTGGGGATAGCTCTCAAAATCTCGAATTTAAGAAACAAAACAAGTATATAGAAACATGAAAAAGGGAACAAAATTGAGAAACGTGAAATGGTGAAACAGAAGAGCGAGCTATATGAAAAGAGAGAGAGAGACCAAGTGACTAGATTTCAAAAGACATAAGAGAGATCGAGAAGTAAATGAGAAAACAAAAACAGAGAATTGAGATACAGGAACAAAGATGTGTGAAGACTTGAGAGAGATAAAAAGAGAAGACAAAGAACAAAGAAGAGCGAAGACTTTGGTCTCTAGAAAATTCATAGGATGAGAGGAAGCGTCAGAACATCTTGAGACGAGACGGAGCGAATCGATGGACCATGAAGTTGAACTTTGTGTGAGATTGATGATTTGAGGTGACATGAACTTGAAACCGTAATTCCATTGCAGAGAATCGGAGTAGAAGGTGATGCTGAAGAAATAAATCTTTGCTTTACTCCAAAACGTATTTCGTGATGATGAGAGAATGATCGAGTTACTTGACTCTTTGAGCATGAGGTGTCATTAAAGGTTTGATGATGAGAATGAAGAGGAAAGGCTGTTAGAAAGAGAGTGAGTGACGCAAGGTGAGAAAACAGTCAGTTATCGGGCCACGAGAGATGGAACATTGAAAAGATCCTAGCAGAAAATCATCCAAACTCACCAATTTGATCTGAAGAATTAAGAAGTCCTTTACCTCATAGTTGGATGAGAGGACCAGCCCCTCTACCAAGAGTGGCAGTCTCGAAATCCAATTGCCAAACCGGAGTAGCAATTGGTTTCCTAACTTGATCTTTGATCAAGAACCTCCTTTGAAATTTAGATTGAATTGAAGAATCAGAAGATTGATTAGAAGAAACCGAACCGAATCCATTGTTATTGTTTGGATTCTTTTCCAAAGCTCTCCTAACAGCAGGATGTAAATCATCTCCATCATCATCATCCGAAGATTCTCTTCTCTTAGCTTCGATCCAAGATATAGAATCACCACCATTCTCATTCAACCCATGAACTGGAGATAATTCTCCATTGCCATTACACATTCTAGTAGCATTTGCAGCCACATTGACAGCTGCACCAGATTGAGAAGTCAAATAACCTCCTAGACCAGAGAAAGCTGAAGTCAAACCTTGTAAACTCATTCTGCTCAAAGCTTTACTTCCCAATCCAGCTGCAGTAGTTGCCATAGCCATTGAATTTCCAATTCTCATTCCACTAAGACTTCCAGAACTATTGTTTGAATTCGAAGAAGCCGAACTTCCATGAGGAGAGGAATTCATTTGATGAGAATTGTTAGAGGAGACTGATTCATTTTGATGTGATTCGAAAGATTCTCTGACGTATGCAGATCTAGCTACTGGAGGTCTCTTTGCTCCAACACCATTGTTGGCGAGTAAAGGATTAGGATTGATCGTTGTTGCAACTCTCATTGAAGCTCTTGGTGCTTTGTCATAAGATTGATTCGAGCCAATCATTCCAAATGGGAAATTTGATAACGATTGTTGTTGTTGAGGTTCAATGTAGACTGGTGGCATTTCCAAAGCTTCAGGTGGTGGTGGTAAAGGAGGGAGAGAATGATCACAAAGAATTCCGAAGAAATCTTCAATATCGACATTCTTGACGTTCTTCTTTCCATCGAATTTCTTGACCTTCTTTGATTTCTTTTGAGAACTGCTTCTACGTTTCATACTTCTAGAAGCTTGGACTGCAGCAGTGGCTCTTGAGAAGCTCCATTCTCTCAAGAATTCAGGTCTAGGTTCTCCAGGTGGAGTTGAAGATTGAGGATAATCGTCTTCTTCCTCTTCCTCCTCGTCATCTTCTTCATCATAGAATTCCTCATCTTGCTCTTCCAAAGCTTCTTGAACAGGGGAAGCAGGTCCATTACTTTCCAAAGAACCTCCACTTGAACCGTGATTCTGATTGGTCGAATTTGGATGATTGCTAGAAGATCTATAAGAAGGAGGTGGAGTGGATTCATATTGATCATCATGATCCAAGGCTGGAGTTGGAGGCATGTTTGATTCCAAATCTTCTTCTTCATCATCTTGATAATCGCCACCTACGCCCGCCTCCAGATCGAAATCGTCATCCTGGACTTGCTCTTGAGCATCTACCAATTCTCTTTCATCATCAACGATTGATTCCTCATCATTCATCAATCCACCAGATTCCAAATCTTCGAATTGATCATCCTTTGGTTTCGAATTGACGACGTCGAATAGACCTACTTCATCATCATCGACAGCTTCAGCTTCTTCCTCTTCGGTCAAAGTTTGAAGCCCACCCATTGCGACACCTAAACCGACCATCTCGTCATTGCTATTGAGATCGTTCAAGGAACTAGAAGAAGGAATTGCAGTGAGATTGCTAGAAACCGAACTTGAACTTGAAAGAGGAGGTTGTTGTTGTTGTTGAATCTTTTGTTCTTGAGTCAGAGCAGCTTCCTTTCCGTGATTCAGAGATTCATCTTCAAACCCAGTTTCATCAGTGGAAGTGCTCATTGAGATCGAAACATTTTGACTTCTAATTGAATTGGATCCAGCACTCTGACCAAAAGAACCCATTGAAGAATCGTAAGCAAAGACGTGTTTCTTTGTTCTTTGACCATTTCCTGAAAAACCTGTCGAGCCAATTCTTGGGTTAGAATTACTTCTTCTCAACAGATTATCATCATGAGAAGTAGAGCTCAAAGGACCATCCAAAGTGGAACTGATCGAAAAATCATTCTCTTCCGAATGGGAAGATTGTTGTTGAACGGATTCCAAAGAGACCTTTAAATTATCAGCTTCCTCTCTAGCTTTGAGATGTTCCTTTCTTTCATGTTCCAAGCTTCCAGCCAAATTGAAGATTTGTTGTCTCATCTCAGCCAAAAGTTTCACCGTAGTAGGAGGATCAGCGAAATCTTGACTGGTTTTACCATTTGCACCATTGAAACTTCTTGGAGAAAAGTAACCCGAAGAATTCTCGAAACCACCAGCGGAACCAAGAGCTGGCGATCTCATTGCACCACTACCTAAAGCAGGACTTCTCAGAACTGTGGCCAAATCTAAAGTCAAATCTTCTCCGATGAAACCGGAACCTTCTTCCATTTGAGGGACTTCGATTCCAGCCTTCTCCAACGCCAAAGTCAAAGCCTTGTTTCTCTTTCTCAAAGATTCATTCTTTCTCTTTTCTTCTTCAACTCTAGCCCTTTCCTTCATTGAAGATTTCTCTGCATCCGAACATCTAGTTCTCCAACCTTCTTCATCGTCTCTCCAACTTTCCCTTTCAGATTCGAATTCTTCCAATCTTTCCTTCATTTCTTCTTCCGATTCCGACTTGGATCTTTCCAATTCCTTGATCTTCTCTAGAGATTTGGAGATGTCCATTTCCAAAGCTTCGATTCTAGATCCTAGACCTCTCTTCTCCTCAGCAGACCATCTCTCCAATTCAGAATAGACAGCAGCCGATCTCCTCTCCAACTCGGAGTATTCTTTGCAGCTTCTTTCGGTTTCAATCAACAACTCCTTTTGTAATCTTTCGACCTGTTTCCTTGAAGTTTCCAAAAGCGATGCATCACGATTTGCTTTGGCTTTCAATTCTTCGAAGGAAGCCGAAGAGACATTGTTGAGATTTGAAGAAGTCGAAGAAGAGGGACTGATGGTTGAAGATTCGTTTGGAGAGAAAGGAGAATGACTACCATTTGCATTGGATGAAGTCGGAGTATTGACGGTTGAATCACTGTTCTTGCTAGTCTTGTAGATGATAGAACTCCTACGCATTCCACCCATTCCAACAGGACTGATTGAAGGTGCATTGTATTCCTCTCTTCCTTCCAAGCTAGGTCTACCCAAAGAACCCAATTGAAGTAGAGAATTTCTCTTTGCAGTACCTGCACTTGTGGTAGAAGCGATGGAGGATTGTGAACCGTGAGAAGAAGAAGTAGTGGAACTTGCGTTTTGAGGGAAAGAGAAAGCTCCATTCATAGCAGTTGGAGAATCGACATTTGCATTGGCAGAAGGACTAGAAACGCCAGCGGAAGAAGAAGAGGCTAATCTCAAAGGTTTGATTCCCCTTGGTCCAGTCGGAGTGGTCGAAGAAGCGGGAGGAGTCATTTCACCATTGCTGGCGACAGGAGCTGAACTGATCGAAGGGAAAGCACGAGCGGTGATTGGAGGTGATGCTGAATCATCCATCGAACCTTGACCTGCTTCTTTAGCCTCGACGGCGTTTTGTTGAGCTCTAGAGAAAGACCAATCTTTTGTTTGCTTGGCAGTGCTTGGACTTGCAGCGATTTCAGGTAGACTTTGAAGACTGGAACTTGTCGACATTTGAATGGCGTTGTTGTTGGAACCCAATCCAGAAGTCGAAGCTCTCATAGCAGGAGAAATGAAAAGACTGGCAGGTCTGCTTTTCAATTTCAATGGTCTAGGAGTCAAACTTGCTCTTCTAGCTCTCTTCAAAGCAGCATCCTCTGAACTTTCACCATTTTCCAACAGGGAATCATTTGAGGAAAGGTTGCTATCTGAAGATTTCTCTCTGATTGGAGAAGCTTCTTCCTCTTCTTCTTCTTCCATCAGAGTGGTCAAACCTTCCAAAGCAGGTGAAGAATCTCCAAACATACTCATAGGTCTGGTCTTGATGCTGGGATCCGAATGAGATTGTGAAAGACTTCCAGAGGAACGTGAAGAAGGTAGAAGATCTTCATTTGAAGAATCATCCCAAACGGCATTGATACTTGCAGGTCCACTTTGTTGACTTGTACTTTGTTCATTCTTTTCCAACAATGTCAAACTCTTCCTCTTGTCCATTGCTTCATCTCCATGAACGTCATCAAAACTTGGTAATTGAACCAAACTTGATCTCTGGTTTTGATCTTGTTGTTGATGACGAGCAGAAGGTGATCTCGGAGGTTCTGAGGAAGAAATCACTGGAGGGTTTGGTGAAACTGAACGAGAACGACCTTCCAACTTTTCCAAAGCTGTCAATCTGTCATCTCCATCTTCCTCATTGTCATTGACTTTGAGTCCTCTCATGTCCCAATCTCTTCTTCCACCATTACCAGATTGGTCAGGTTCTCCACCGAAAAGGATGCTAGCACTTTGAATACCAGACATTCTATTGTTTGAAGAACTGAACCTCTTAGAATTACGAACGTCTCCACCATAACCTAGACCACCCATAATCTCCATGCTTTCTCTCTTCGTGGAGACTGAGGCTTGACGACCATGTCGAGATTGACGACGAGGATTGGAAGACAGACTTGTCGAAGGAGGTTGAGGACTAGAATTGAGATTGTTTCTATCAATGAAATTGAACGAAAGACGATTTGGACTTGCCAAAGAAGATGACGATGGAGGATTGGGAGAGTTACCAGTTGCAGTCCCATTTGAAGAAGTGGTTGATTTATTAGAAGTGACCGAAGATCCAGAAATTGGTCTTTCGCTTGTTCTTCTAGAACTTGGTGCACTTAATCTATTGTTGTTATTGTTGTTCGAGATAGAGTTCCAGCTCTTTCTCGAAGAGGAAGCATCACTAAGACGATTTGAATTCCTCTTTGTTCCATCATTTCCATTGTTGATGTCTCTCCAATCTTCAGATCTACCCATACCTCCCAAAAGACTAGCGTCAGGAGGCAATTCGACCGCCAAGGTCACTCCTTCACCATGATTGATGGCTCCCAAACCAATCAAACTTGCAGGTCGGGACCTGCCCAAAGTGGAACGAGAACCAGTTCTCGAATGACTTCTAACATGAGTTGAAGCTGGAGTTGATGCGATGAAGGAAGTTCTATTTGAAGTAGTAGAGGCGACGGCTGGCATCGAAGTGGAAGATGGAATGGAGAAGATACCTGAATTTCTCATTGAATTCCTTGATGAAGGTTGTTGATTGGTGTTGGAGGTGGGATTCGTGGTTTGGTTCAATGATGAATTGACCAAGTTTGCCATTCCCTGAGCAGTGATGGAGATGCTACCACCTCTGGAATGACCTCTACCGTGTCCTGCACGAGAAGCACTACGACTGTGAGTCCTGACATGAGAGTTCGAGTTGGATGATGATTGAGCCAGATCTGAAGCTTGTTCGATTGCATTTGACACCGTTTGAGCGGCAGCTTGACTCAGGATGAGGGAAGCTCGGTTGCGTTGAGAGGCAGAGGCTGGAGCGGCAGAGGAGGAAGAGGAGCGCTTTGCGACTTGAGCTTGCTTTGCTCTGAAAGTCTTTAGCTGTTGGAAATAATGGAATGATTGGAATTAAAGGATTATAAGAATGAAGGCTATCTACGAGATGATTGGCTTTCAACTGTATTTCTAGGAGCTGTCTCCTCCTGACTTTGCCCTGACTAGATTGACTACCACCGAATCTCGTCTACTCACCTTTTTCTTTGCAGCCTGAATGCTATCGTCTCTAGTCTTTGTGTTTGAAGTTGATTGAGTTGTGGATTGATCCATCTTTGATAGAAAGTCGAGTGAGAATTGGTTGAGAGAGAGTGATTGGGTAGAGAGAGAAAGAGGGGTACTACTGGCTAGCTAGCTCACTGACTTGGTGACTGACTGACTTGACTGACTCCCTTGACTTGCTGTGTGTAGATTGTGAATGTAAAGAGAGATCAGATGAGATTGAATTGGACTCCAAAAGGGGAAAGAGAGTAATTCGATCGATTTCCAGATTTGGAAAGTGTGAGAATTGGATGCGAGGTTCGAGTTGTGAACAGATCGACAGAGTCCCTTTTGCTTGATCTTGTGGATTGGACTGTAGGGATATAAATAGAGAGATTAGAAGAATTAAAAGAGAGAAAAGGAAAAGGAAAGGAGAGATAGAGCAAAGGATGGAGGGAGAGAAGGTGATGGAGTATTAGGACAAAGAGTTGCCTTTTCCAGTCAAGCCTTTTCCGCTTGCTTCTTTGGGCAATCACACCATCACACCTTAAGTTGTTCAGATTTCCAAGCTATAGAATTTGAAAAAGAGATAGATACAAGATAAACTGGAAAGGAACAGAGACTGCTGAGTGTATGGAAGTGTGTATCAAGTCCATCCTCTCTCGAGGCTTACTGAAAAGAGGCAAGAATCGAGATTTGAAGTACAGTTTGGATGGGTGGAATGAAGAGTCAAGTTTGATCTCGTATGACAAGATAGAGGAGGATGGTTTGGGAGTAGAGAACCTTCTTCCTACAATAAAAGCTACTTAATGAGTGAAGAAAAGAAGAAGAAGAAGAAAGTCGAAGACAAAATGGCTTGAATCGATGTTCGCATGCTTCCCTTCGAACATCAACATCTAATTCAAGATTGAAATTAGAAAGCAATTCCAGCAATTAATCATCAAATAAATCCAATCTAGCAAGCAACTTTCAATCCAATCTTCTTCTTCAAGATGACTTCGCGATCTGCCGCCATCACATCCTCCATTCCAGCACCAGCTTCTTCAATCCCAACAGTTTCAGTGGCTTCAGTTCCATCCTCATCATCCCAAGCAATCTTTTACAGAGGCGCAACCGTAGAAGATTTACAACTCCCACCTGCTGTTTGCGTCTCTTTGGATTCAAACATTCTAACCTCTTTGACTGTCGCAGAGGATCATGATTACTCTCAATTGCCTGTCCTAGACTCAAATGATAGGAAATTGAAAGGTTATCTAGACATCAAGGAATTGAAAAATAAAATTCAAAATGGTCAGGTTCATGGTTCGGATGGAATCGAAAAATGTTTGAAAAGGTTTAGAGGAATTAGAAGTGGGAATGCAGCGGATGGTGGAAACGGTGCTTATACTTTGATTCAACCTGATACTGGTTTGGCGGATCTGGAACGTGAGTATTACAGAGAGATCATTGACGGAATTGATTTTTAGATTGTTCAGAAAGCTCATCTCGAGACAGAGTGACGCAGAGAGAGATGGAGATATAGATTGGAGTTCCTTCGATTTAGCTACCTCTCTCTACTTCGTTGAATGATTTGATCCTTTCTAAATCTATTTCAAAATGTAGATGTCTGAGAGCCCAAGACTTCGCCAAATTATGTCCACTCTATCCCTCATCCTTCCCTTTCTGTTCTAACATCTCCATCTCCATCTCCTCCCTCCAATCTCCCACCTCTCTCCCATTCAGTCTTCCTCCGAACTCAACCATTTGCCTTCGTCACTGATCCATCGAGAGCCTTCGTACTGGCAGTAGCGACTATGGAAGATCTACAACGTTATTCAGAAAGAAGAGGTTTGGGTTTCCAAAGAGATGGCGCTATCACTCCCACGAATGCTGTCAAATCTTCAAATCAGAATCAGAACAATGGGGCAGGTGGGATTGGAATGACGAGGAGAGAGGAAGAGGAAGCTAGGAAGGATAGGACTTTGGCCGAATTCTTGAGATTGATGGATGGTTATGAGCCTTTGGTGAGTTTTGGGTGAAAGAGATTGGAAAATCATGTGCCATTTGATACCTTTCCAGAGAGTAAATAGGAGCATGAATTTATCGAAGAACTACTCAGTTGGCTTTTTGGTCCTCGGAGTTCGAGATAGTATTCTTCAGATTCAAGAGAAAGCTCGTAACGAAGCATCTTCACAAGGTCATCTCTCTCAAACCTCTTTCTCACTCCAACTCGATCTTAACCTTCGACCTCTTTCAATTCTTCCTTCTTTTCCTCATGAATAGATTCCAGACGAAGTAACCTCTCACTATCTTCAAAAAGTAGGATTCGAATGTGAAGATCAACGTCTCAAACGTTTACTTTCCCTAGCTGCAGAAAAATTCGTCTCTGACATAGCTACTGATGCTTTCCAATATGCTAGAATCAGAACCGCTGGAGCTCCTATCGGAAGACCACCAAATACTGGAAATGTTGGTAGACCTCCAAATAATCAAAGTGGAAATACAAGTTCGAATGTGAATGATAGGAGTAGAACCGTTTTGACTATGGATGATTTGTCGGCTGCGCTGGCTGAACATGGAGTTGGAGCTAGGAGAGCGGAATTCTATAGATAGTGAGATGAATGAGGAAGGAAAATACCGAAGTTGGAGATTGGAGGTTGGAAGATGGGGAAGAGGGAGATGGTGACGATCTCCTTATCTTCAAGCTCTTCAAGCACCTTCTCTTGTATTTTCGCAATATAATACATGATTACAAAGTAGAACTGATGACATCACCTTATCGCCTTGATCTGTTTCTTTTCCTCTCCGACATCGAAAGTCAATTCCTCGTCTTCATTCTCGAACAGAGGTTCTTCCCCTTCTTCCCCATTTCCATTTCCATCTTCATCTTGACCTTCATCTTCATCTTCACCTCCATTCTCTCCCTCCTCCTCTCCATCATTTTCCAAAACTCCCCCTTCCCATCTCCTGATCTCCCTAACTTTCTCATTACATCTCAAACATTTCCAACCACCATTTTCCAAATCATCTTGAATTTCTTCTCCAGTTTCTTCCGAAAGTAATTCCCTAGAAAGACAAACATAACAATAATTATGTTTACAAGGTAAAGTTTCATAAGGGATATTGATCCTAGTTAAAGAATAAGGTATACCAGTTGGAGAATATCCAGATGTGGTAGATGTAGAGTTAGAATTTGAATCTTGTTGATGCTCCGAAATTCTAGTTTCTTCAATCCCATTTCCATTTTGAGATTCACTCCGACTACCACCCCCATTTGGATTCAATAAACTTCCAGAACTTGGATCCAAAGGATCTGAATTTGGTAAACCATTTCTAATCCTTTCCTTTAATTTCTTTTTACCTTTATTCCCCTGTTCTTTTTCCTTCAAATCATAGCAAATGGCACAGATTTCTAAAGGTAACCAATGATATTCACCCAATCTTTCATTCTCATCATCTTGATCTTCTTTTGAACCTTTTCCTAAACCACTAATCATCTTGTTCAATTTCAATCTGGTCAAAACTTTGGAAGAATTGGCATTGAATTTGGGTTTTGAAGTGATTGGATCTCTATAAAGTCCAAGTGATTGAGAAATTGATGAGGGGAGAATGAATAAAAGAAAGTTTAGGACTCGAGGATGAGTTGGTAATCGAAGGAGTTTTTTCAGAAGTCTTCGGGGTTTCACTAGAGGAAGTAGGAAGAGAAGGAATTCCTGATGATGAGAGTAGATAAATGGAAGATGGGATGGAAGGGATGGAAAGGTCAGAAGAGAGAAAAAGAAACAGAATTGTTTCGAGCAAAAGGTATTGGATTCTCTACTGACTGTGAAAGCATGCCAAACCAATTGTCGATTCAAGAATTCGAAAGAAACATTTCGATTCATGATTCTCTGAGCGTAAATCAATCTCATCCCTAAGACTCTATCAGTCAAAGTTCTGAACCTGAAAATAATAATTTGTGAAAAAGATCAAACAAAAATGGGTTAGGGTAAAGGCTAGTCGAAACATCGAGACGAAGGAGAAAGAGAGACACTCACTTTCCATCGGCCAAAAAGATTGCGAAATTGATCAAAGCAGCAAGACTATAACCTCTCTGTAACTTATCCAAAAGGTTCCAAACTCTGGCTCTAAAGGTTTCCGGACCAGCTTCCGAATAGGATAGACTGGTCATGTACCTCTCTAAACGAGAGTTTCCGTAGGGCAGCAGGATCGTCAAGAGTGGATAGAGAGCTAACTGTATTCGTGATAGAGGTGCATCTTTGTAGGTGGATTGAACTAAAAGGAAAGAAGGAAAGAGAAAGAAAAGAGGAGAATTGTGGGGAATTAAAAGTCGTGTGAGTTCAAGATGGAACAGGAGATGCTCTCTCACATATCTCTCTGACTGATCATCTATGATGATCAAAATACATGATACATTCCCAAGGATTCGCTTGTAGAGTCTTCTCCCGGAAGGATGATAAGACGATCAATTGGACTTTTAAATCCACATCCTTGATGTCACGTCAGTTCTGACCACTCACGACCTTTCCTATGTAACCATTCATTCCTATACCTTAAGTTCTGTAGCATAGCACCATAAGTAGCGCCTCTATCCACTATTGACAATTTGAATAGAGCCAATCTGAAGAGTAGAAGCAATTCAGGTTCAGCGTCTGTTGGCAGAGTGGATTTAATGTTTGCCAAAGCGGCCTTGAAAGGAGCCAATAGCATGTTTATGAGTTCATTGTCGAGTAATTCAGCGTCCAATTGATTGACTCTTTGAATTCTTAGAGGAGGAGACAAAAAGTGAGGCAATCTATGCTTGATCGAGGAGATGGAGGGAGAGGCTGAATTGGCTGCATCGCTCCAGAAATGATTCATGGAAGTTGAAGAAGTGGATGAAGAGGCAGGAGAGTCATTTTCAGTCATGACTGACTGACTGAATATTGTGAGTTGATCGATGGATGAATAGAGTTGAAGAGACAAGTTGACAATTCCGGTTATCCTTCTTTGCCCTCAACTTCAACGTCAATCCACAATGTCGACCTCTCATTCCGAAGCTTCCCGAGCAGCCAAGCATACAAAGGCGAGGGAATCAATGATGAATGATTTCGAAAAACAGAAACAAGCTCTATTACAAGAATCCGAAAGAGCAGGTAGAAGTGCTGGAGATAGATTTGTTGGAAAGATAGATTCCATAGATGAAGCTTTGAAGAAATCAACTGTAGGTTTGGTCAAATTGGAAGATTTCCAAAGAACTAGATTGCAATTGGAAGAAAAGAAAAGATTGGAAAGTGGAAAAGAAGGAGAGGATAAGAAGAAAAAGAGAAAGGATAGAGATCAAAATACAACTGCGAGTGCGAGTGCGAGTGGAAAGGATAAGAAGGAGAAAGGGAAAAAGAAAGCTAATACTTTGAGCTTTCAATTGGATGATGATGATGAAGGACAACAAGGGTTGGAAAAGGATCTCAAATCGAACAAGAAAAGGAAAGTGGATGATGAGGGGAAAGAGGATGAGAAAGAATTCAAGTTAAACACCCTTAAAAACCCAAATGTTGACACTAGTTTCTTACCTGATAGATCTAGAGAGGAAAAGGAAAGATCCGATAGAGAGAATTTGAGAAGGGAATGGTTGGAGAAACAAGAGGAAATGAAAAAGGAAGAAATCTCTATCACTTATTCTTGGTGGGATGGAAGTGGTCATAGGAAAGTCGTAAAGGTCAGTCGACTCTCGATGCCTGGTCCTCGATTCGGATCTCTATCATAGTTCCAAAAGCTTGCTATGATGCAGATGATGGCAGTATGTCAGACTGAGGGAGGCTCGAAGTTGCAGGAGCTGATCATAAACGCTTCACCCTCCCTCCCTCCCTCCCTCCCTCCCTCCCTCCCTCCCTCCCTCCCTCCCTCCCTCCCTCCCTTCCTCTCTCTCTCCCTCTTTCTCTCTTTTGCTTTTCTTTTGGAATCTCAAACCTCTTCTTTATCACGCTCTTCCGGACTTGGAAAACCCTAAATCAGTGCAAGAAAGGAGACTCGATCGCTGCTTTCTTAGAGAAGTGTAGACTTCAATTCCCAGATTTGAGAGGCATCAGCGTTGACAATATGATGTACATCAAGGTGAGGAACTGTTCAACTAGGTCTTTTCCTGAGGTAGTTCCTAGAGACAGGTTCAAATTCAAGCTGAAACAGAGCGGAATGTCTCAAGGAAATCGTTGCCTGCTTCGAGTTTTCTAATCATTGTTCATTCTCTCTCTCGCTCACACCCACTTTCGCTATTCCAGGAAGATTTGATCATTCCACATCATTACACTTTCTACGATTTCATAGTGAACAAAGCAAGAGGGAAATCAGGTCCTCTATTCAACTTTGACGTTCATGACGATATCAGATTGCTGGCTGACGCTAGGATCGAAAAGGACGAATCTCACGCTGGAAAAGTGGTGGTGAGTTTTGAGATAAGCTTCTTGAATCTAGATCTTGAGATGAGTCATGAGATTGAAAAGAAAGATAGATCTGTGCTTTCACTCTTTTTACAGGAGTCATCCTTCGTCGAGCTCATGACGCATACATTGACTCCCTTGCCTCTGACTTCTCTCTTTTCTGATGGTCATTTAGGAACGTGGTTGGTATAATCGTAACAAACATATCTTCCCTGCTTCAAGTGAGTTCTATGAAAAGATGGCGATCTTGTACGAGTCTGTCTTCTTGAAAGGTATTCTGACCTTACGCCTCGCTCTGTCTTTTTCATTCTCTTCCTCGAATCTAGGATGGGAAGTATATGATCCAAAGAAAGATTATGGATCTTATACTATTGGATGATCAGCCTCCAGCATTGGAGAAAAATGGTCAATGCTCGGTCTTTTCAGATCATCGATCTTCTGAGAGAAGATACTCTCTCTGCAAATCTTCAGCCTGCGCAAACATCTCTTCTCAAATCTCATTTATTCGTTCTTTATCGGTTGTACATTTCTGTATTCTCAAATGCAATCGCTAAGTTGATCTTCTTTTCAGTCCTCCCTCTCTCTCTCAAGTCGGAGTCTTCTCTCGGTCTGCCTGGCCATCACTTTCTCCTCGACTTGCTCCTCTTGATGCCATAAAGAAAGCAGATTTCCTCTCGCTGATGATCGCCAATGGGTGTGAAAATGGTCAGAGCAACGTCTTACCTCTCACTTATCTCGAAGCTGTAGAGGTCTTGACCTCAGTCCCGTCTCTCGAAACAGACCTTTTTCGTGCTCGAGGAAGATAAGTTCGAATTGGAAGAGGTGTAAAATGCAGTTTCCAAACCACCACTCTTCGCCTCGCGTCGCCCACCGAGTCGCAGATAAGGGCGAAGATCTGCAAATCTTGCAGCTGAACGTACTGAACTCGTTACTCGGGACAAGCTCAAGAGCTCAAGTTCGCTAACCTTATTGGGAGGAAAGGCAGGAGGAAGATGGACAAAATATCAACCGGGTGCAGCTATCTGAGTAATAGTAAGCTTATGAACTTACAGCGCAAAAGCTGAAAACGTCCCCTTTGCATTGGAGTGCTATGACTGCTATCGCATCGAAGTGCGAGTTTTGGATTTTGTTGGCTAGGATCTCTTCATCTCGATTCGAAGTGGAAACGAATCAAAATTTCATTAATCTCTACGCTTCCGATTTGTTTGTTTGTGTCTCAGAAAAATCCACTTGCTGCTTATTAAACGAGGCCATGGTCCTGATCGCCATTTTTAAAGGCCAACAATTTTCGAAACGAAATCTTTCCCTCCCCACCGTCCCGTCATCACCTCATGGACTCTGTTTTTGCCCATTGTTCTCTAGAAGAGCAACAAAGGGCTGGATTTAAGCATGTCCAGGATGCTAGCAATCCCTGCGGTCTATGTATGTGGGTACATAGAAGAAGTCGTGAAAGACAAGAAAGGCGACGTTTTTTGTTGGATCCATTGCGTTGGAAACGTCTTGCCTACCTTCTTTTTAATCAACCCTTGCGCGTCATTTGCGTGTGCATTTCACAAAGTTCTTGGAAATTCCAAAAAGCAACCATTTCACGGCACCGGTTTGTGTCTATCGCTTTTGGCAAAAGCAGATCAACCTCGAACGTCGAAGAACCCTCTTCTCTCTCTTTTCTCCGTGCATACTCCTCGTCTGCTGCTGTTGCTGCATCTCTTGGTCTATTTTCGAAATCGAGGCCTTGCTAACCTTTCGCTCGAGATCAAAGCACTCCGTTGCAGCAGATCAGCACATCGCCGGACAAAGAACTGAGAAGACCACATTGCCATTTCCAATCTTTGCCTCCATCTCCTTTGGACTCTCCTCCTGCTCCTGCCTAATCCTCTTGGTCAGCTCCCTTTGCTTCTTCTATTTGCAAGTCCAGTTACTTCCTTCTTCTCGCTGTGGTCCTCAAAGTCAGCATCTATTCTGCAAGACACTTTCAAGAGAAGCTATTCCTATCCACCTACAATCTCAATCTTCTTGCACCACATTGGGCTACAGAAACGACCCAGAACGGGACTCAATCGGTACGAATCATTGACGACATATTCTCATAGGTGAGTAGTTGATATCTAACATGCTTCTGGTGGGCAAAGATAGGAATCAATGGAGAGTAGGACAAGCGGTGGAGGAGATTGCCAGAGACAATGATTGGTTTCAGTACGGCAGCTCCAGAAGAGCCACTCTCTTGATGAATTCATTATCTCGACATCTCTCGATGAGATTGCCAAGTTTGTAGGCCAAGATACAGGGACACTGTGTCTGTGAAAAGAGATCGACAAAGAGCGAGGAAGCCATGGTTTCTTCCACTCTTGCTGATAGTGCATCACCCATTTCTTCTCTTGACAGCAATTCACATCTACAGCCTCTGTTCTTCATTCATTCGATTTGGTCTCATCTGGTATGAACCTTTGTCATCTCTAATCAAACCTCAAAAGAACGACACTTCTGTCTCAAGACCAAAAATCAAGTCTTTCAAAAGTCTCGAGCCCAAAATATCTCCTTCCATCTCCCCCGGGACTGATCTTCAAATCCACTTCATCGTTGGCTCCGCATCAACTGCGAAGATCTAGATCAGTTATCATCAGCTCTATTCAGACCCATTCAAGTCATTCCTCAAGCCTGTCCCACCTCTCAGTAGTCTTTAGCCGAGGGAAAGAAGAAGTCACAATCGACGAGAATTCGAAGAGTTCAGTTCCACCAGCTCTCCTGCTCAGAGTTGCTGCGTTCAAGACGGAATGAACAACAACTTCGAACGTCAATCCTTCATACCCTCAAACGATGATTACCAGGAAACGTTACAAGAAGAGCATCTGGCTGGAGGCGACGGGACGACTTCATCTTCTTCTCAGAGATGGTTCTCCAACTCCAATCTTCTCCGACGGGGCAGCTCTGGAGCCAGCTTCCAAGAAAGGTCTTCGGCTACTAACAGAAATCAGAACTCGATTCAAAAACACCGGTCTTTCGGAGCTGCTCAGACGGATAGAGCTCAGCAGTCGTCGTCGTCTTCTTCCAACAACTCGGGATGGTCTTCTTTCGACTTTTCTTCTGCAAGTCAGCCGATCAATTCTTCTCTACCTTCAGCACAAGTCGACTCGATGTCATCATACCAGTCTCAAGATCTTTCTCAGGGTGGTGCATCGACCTCACACGTCTTCGTAGACTCTTTGTCTTACGAAGATCTTACGGCCATGCTCAATTCGAGTTGGGAGGTAAGTTCTGTTTCCATCAATCTCTCCTCATCTCTCGCTCTCGAATCTCTTTCTCACGCTGCATAGTACTCTTTTCGATCTTTCATGACAATACAGCAACCAACAACATTCCCTGGAGAGACTACTGGAGCCTCAGGATCTGGTACAACCATCGACGACGCTCTCGATTTCAATTCTCTACCTCGAAGGAATCAACGAACTCCGCCGCCAGTCATGGAGAACACTTCTGATCTTATCTCACCTTCCAGAGTCATCAGGAATCCAAGAGACCTTACCTCTCCTCGTCCGTCTTCGGCACACGATCCCTTTGCAGACTCGACCTACTCAAGGCTCGACTTCCAGGATCAGAACCGAGATGGAGGACTTAGCGGCCATCGAAGTCCTGACTTTGACCAGAGCAGCAATTTTCAAGACGATGTCTTTGGCGAATCTGCTCTGAGCTCTTCTTGGGCAGGCCCTAGCTTATCAGGAACGAGAGGTGGTGGACAGTGGGGGAGCTTTCGAGACCGTTCCTTCAGCACCTCGCAGAGCGAAGCAGACATGGATTGGGATGCTGATCTCTCTCTGGAAGACAATCGAAGCGCTTCACCTGCAATCTCTCTATCTCCTAGCTCAATCACTGGTGTCCTGATACCTGGAGGTTCGGATTCTATGCACTCCTTCTCTCCGAACGACCTGATCTCTACTCCTTCAAGATTGCATCGACTCCCAGAGGAAGAGAGCACCTCGGTCGCTGGAAGCTCTTCTCAAGATCACAGTCAGTCTTTCAGGTCACCCTCCTCACTCAGTATGCGAAGCAATCGAGGTGTAGGTGGATCTTCAGTCTCTGGATTCAATCGACCTCTGTCTCCAAGCCAGCAACTTCAAATCGCAAGCTCTTCGATGGACCTACCTGGCACCAGAAGGCGAGGAGCCATCTCCCCCACGAATGTCGCTTCTTCACAATCGATACAGCAGAGAAGGAGAGCCAACGCTCGAAGTACGGGAACTCTTCGTTCAGGCCCAGGTCCAATTCGTCCTTCCACAGCTGGAGGTCATTCTACTTCCCTAGGAGGTTCCGGCTCAGCTCTTTCCGGAGCTCTCAGGAATCGTGCTGGAACTGCCTCTCAGATCTACATGAGTCCCAATTCTGGCGCTGTCTCTTCCAACTCGCCCTACGCTCAAGAGGCCAGAATCGCTTCGTCTTCTTCGAGCTTAGACGAGGCTACCAGCTTCAGCGGGCGTCGACCTTCCTCAAGAGCTAGTCTGAGAGACGGACTTCACGATCAAATCATGGAGCGACCTAGAAGTCAGATTCAAGTGGCTTATGATGCATACAGTCAGCTTCCTGGCGAGGGTGGATTACCAGCCTCTCTCTCTTCGGAGCTGGCAAATGTCAGTCTGGGCTTTGATTCCTCGCAGCTTGGAGACGAGGCTGGAGATATCTCCATGATGTTGGCAGCAAATTCGTCTGGCCCTTCATCAGTGCCTATGAGTCAAGGAGATCGTAGCTCGAGCGGTAGCGGTGGTGCTCGTTCAAGACAGCAAAACGCTGGAGAGACAAGTCTGGGATGGGAGGACAACAGTTTCGTATCTACTTCAAATACTTCCTCTCTAGGAGTTACAGCTCAAGACGATTCTTTACTTTCCAGCAGAATCGGTAGCAACTCCTTTGGACCAAGAGGAACGGACACGCCCCTTTCTTCTCCAGCTTCCAGCCCTTTCCATTCGAGACAAGCCTCGTTCGCCTCTATGCATCCGTCAGCAAGAGATGTAGCAAATCTAGGAGAAGTCTCTGAGTTTGGAGAACTGGAGATGATCGACAGCCTCAGCGATCGATCCAGCACTTGGCCTAGAGTCAGACCATCCGGTTCAACTCATGGGAACTCTTTGCAAGCACCTCCAATTCATCAATCTCGGTCTTCAAGTGCAGTCCAGACGCTTTCTTCTTCCTCTTCTACTACTTCTAGACAACAACAAGAGGAAATGCAAAGGCGGCTCTCTCAGGCCAACGCCTCGATCGACATGGACTCAAGTCAGCGTTCCATTGGTTCTCATCCTCGAAGATCTTCGACCTCTTTGGCCGTCGAATCGTATGACTCAAGAAGCGAATCCAGCTCTTCTAGGTGGTTCATGGTAGATGCTGCTCCTTCGGCTGCTCGCAACAATCAAGGAAGAGCTGTCTCCAACAACAACGACAGGGACGCTGCTAGGATCAATAATTCGTCTTCTTCGTCTTCTACCAATGATTACAGATCTCCCGTTCACGAAGTCTTGGCTTCTCCCAATGCTGCTCAAGTGATAGAGGAGGTTGCTAGGAGAGAGAGGAACTCAAGAGTCAAGTACAATGAAGTATCGGCCGCTCTCGACACTCTTCGTCTTTTCCTCAAACAGAGAGAAGACAGTTTGGGAATCGGTCCCATTCCAGGAACTTCTTCTTCTTCTTCTTCGGGAGGAGTGGCTCTACGTTCTGCTCCTTCCAATGGAAACATTTCAATAGCTTCGAGTTCAGCTAGCGTCGGCAACTCTTCTTCTTCGAGAACGACTCCAGCTAGAACTCTACGTCATCCTCCTCGAGGTCCTTTGCCTCCAAGAGGCTCCATCTCTTCCTCCTCTTCATCATCCCATACTCAGACCGGCAACTCTTCAAGCAATACACGAAATACGTCAAGGTTCGTAGATGACATTTCAGAACGTGTCACTCGAATGAGGCAAAGGTCAGAACAGTTTTCTCAACAGAATCTTCGGGAAGCTTACAGAACAGCCTCTTCTTCTTCAAGTAGTCAACAACCACAACATAATCAGCTTTATCAAGGGCAACAATAGTCCTTTAGGAAACCCCTTTTTCGATAGAATACGAATCCAACAACCCACAAAAAAGAGAGATGATCTCTGTCTTGTCTGTCAAGTCGTTTTTCAAAAGTTTTATAAAAATACCCCCCTCTCATCAAAAGCATCAAAGAATCTTGAACCCTGAATCGCTTCTTCATCATCGTTGCTCTTTAACAATCTCATTTGATCGATCCTCCAATAAATTCTCCTTCCGCATATGATTTCCTTTCAAAACATCTTTATTTTCTCTCTCCGGCGTCTCCTTTTCATGTTCTCTTTCCCACACATCGATATAGCTTACTTTTTCACCTTGCATTATTTGTTGTTTTCTCTGATATCTCTCAATCATGCTTTCCTTTCTTTTGTCTTGAGCTCTCTTCTCGTCTTCCTCTCTTCAAAGTAAATGAATCGAAAGTCCCTGTGCGCTCGAAACAAATCTCGAAAGTTGAGTATGTTGGCTGAGAAGGACCACATTGTATTGAAGAAAAGACACGAGCGAACAAAAAAAAGGAAAAAGCCCAAAGGTTGAGTTTACAAAGAAAGAAAAGAGGAAACAGAATGCATGTCCGAACGTATTACAGAGATAGGTGAAAAAAAGATAGATAGATAGATAGAAGCAGGAAAATATTGAAATGAGAGAAGGAGAAAGCAGAGAAATCGAAAGAGAACGAAACACATGAAGACGAAAAGACCAGGAAGCAAAGAATCGGAAACGCTCCCTTCTTTCGATAAATTGGTGACGAATAATGATTGCTTTTACAAGTTGCTAACTGAATTGATGACCGTGTATGAAATCAAATTTGAGTGGACCGAGAATTTTTGGAATTGAAGACTATGTAGTAAATCAGATCGTTATTGTTTGTTCACCATCAATTACTAACTTTCATCTTCACCAGATTCAGATTCCATTGAAGAATCACCCAGACTTGAATCCCCTTCCAAAGCAACATTTGAGCCGTATTTCTCTCTCTTTTTCTCTTCCAAAACCTGATAAACATTTGGTAAAGGAGTCAAACTTTTAGAATTCTTAACCAGAGATTCCAACCCTTCACAACTTTGTTCTCTAGATTCCAACAAAGTAGCGAAATTGGAAAGGACCGAAGTTAATTTGGTAGGACTATTACTATTATTTGAGAATGATTGAGATCTAGATTGTAGTTGTAAAGACCCAGACCCAGACATAGACGAAGACATTGAATCCGGAGAAGAAAAGTTCAATGAAGCTCTATGAGCTAAATCAGTTAGACTTGAATTGGAGAAGGAAATGTTTGGATTTTGAGATCTAGAAGAAGAGATGGATTCGACCGGAGATGTATTAGTTGAAGCTGGTGTGATTGAAATGATTGGAGTTGAAGAAGAAAGTAGAGGAGGAATTGGTGAAGTATTCCTTGAAGATAATGGTGAAATTTTCGAATTACTTCTTGGTCTAAGATCCATATACGTTCCATCGTTTGAATTTGAAGAAGGAGAAGAAATTGACATTGGTGGATTCATCAAAGTAGAAGTTGAAGTCGAAGATGGAGATTGAACTTTAGAAAGAGAAGAGATTGATTTCCTCGAGCTTTCCAAAGAGGTGATGACATTTGGATCTACTCTTCTATAGAATTCAGGTGAAGAATTCGAGGCATTCATTGATCTTTGACGTTTATTATTATTTCTTATCATTTCGAAATCGTCAGAATTTCCTCTTTCTCTTTCTAATTGATTTAATTCTCTTTTCTTTCCTTTACCATTCCCACCACCAAATTGACCATCCAATTCCATCTTATTCTCCAGAGCAGCCTCTTCTTCTTGACTTTGTCTTCTCAAAGCTCTACCAGTCCATTCCCTTTCGGCCTTATAAAAACTAGAGAAATCTTTGGCAACTTCCCCTGCTACATCCAAAAAGGAATCACCTTGAAAAGTCTTAGCTAATTGTTCGGCATATTCCTTTGCGACCTTTTCTGTTCTTTGAGTCTTGTTTGAATTTAGTAAATCATGATAACTACCAAAAGAAGAGAATGAATTTGAAGTGTTTCTTGATTTCTCATTGTTATATCTCTTTCTTTCAGAAGACCCTGGTTGACCATCCTCGTCACTATCGCTTGAGATTGCACATTCCTCCATCTCGTTCTTCTCATCACCAGATTTCAACAACAGACCTTTATTTGATTTCCTGAATTGACCCATACTTTGTCTTCTCTTTTCCTTCTGTGCAGCGACCACTAGGGCTGTTCCAAGGACTAGATTTGCAGCCTTTGCAGTTTTCAGATTGCTGCTTCCAGTCGAGGCTAGGTTTGCCTGTTGAGCCAAAAGGTTCAATTGAGCGGCTCTTATCTGTTTTGTTTGAGAAAGAGCTGAAGAATGTCTTCTGTTTGCAGATTGTTGTTGTTGTTGAGATGAGGATAGGAGTTGAAGAAGTAGATTGGCAGTGGCTGCATTGCCATTCCCCTTGATGGATGATGGATGGTTGATCTGAGTGGATTGGATTCGAGATTGAGATTGTTGATCATGTTTGACATTCTTACTTAGTAGAATGGGAGAGATTGTTGAGACTGTTCCTTCTTTGAATCGCTTCAGAGCTGGATTGCGAATCGACTGAAATGAGATTTAGGGAGTGAAGATTTGGCATTGTTCCTCTTCTGTTCATCGAGATGGATGAATCGAATGAATGATAATCTTGTTCTTGATGTGAAGTTGGTGGTGACATTGCCGAAATTGACATGGAGATAACGAGCAGAGTAGAAGTAGCAGTATGAGTAGAGTCAAGTAGATGGGTGGCAGTTGGTTTGAACTGCCGAGCAAGAGGAGTTGCTAGAAAGATGGAATGAAGAAAGAAGGAAAGAAGGAGAGAAGATGAAAACTTCTTAATGACTCTAACTTGTTTTGAAACCCAAATCCGAAAAGAGGTTTTGGAGACAGAATAGGAAAGCAGAGATTCTAGACTTTCGATAGATTAAGTGGTGGCGACAAGACCCCTCTCGCCACTTTCATTTTCCACCTTCTAGATCTCTCTTTCCCTCTCTCTTTCGTTGGACATTCTCATTCACAGTCCAGTTCACTTTCACCTTGCAGAAGCGAGAGACTCCTGCAAGAGAGCCAGCTGCAATCTCCTCTCCTCCCTCTCGACAATCCAGACTCTCGGTAGGGTGATCGCTACTCAATCTCCTTACCACTTCCCTTCCTCAACTTTCCAGACTTGCTGAGATATAGCTTTCAGTTTCAATTCTGACAATTGCCCTGGAGGATTTGCTTCCCACCTTGCGTCGAGGTCCTCCCTTTGACTCTCGCTTCCCAGAGCGCTTGCATTCGAATCCAGTGAGAGGCTGTCGACCATTCTCTCTTTCTTTTCTTTTCCTGACTAGATTTCATCAGTGGCCATGTGGTAGAGTTTTCACTTTGAGGACAGCTTCTCTCCAAAAGGTAGCTTCTCAGAAGGTTATCCAGAAAACAAGGACAATGATTTGCCTCAAGTTCCAGTTGAATTGAAAGCGAGATAGCTAGGCAAGTTCGCAGAGTCGAGACATTTACATACAGTATCTCCATTCATGTTGAGACAAAAGGTCAAATATAAAGACAACTTCAAAGAGGTGTTCTTGTCACGTCGACTTCCATCACCCGTCCTTCTTTCTCCTTCTTCTCTCTTCAAACAATCTATCCCTATCTACAATTCCAATCTCATACTTCTTATCATTCCAAACAAAGCTTCCCGTCTCCGCCTCCAAATCCAATTCCAAAGAATCGGACAGATTCGACAATACCAGAGAAGAAGAGAGAAGAGAATAAGGTCCGTAAGGAGAAATCAATTTCCATTTGATTTTGATTTGAATTCCGTCTTGAAGAAGGTAAAGGAGAAGGATGATAAAGATAACCACTTTCTTTACAAACCAACAATTTTTCAGGTTGGAATCTCATTTCAAAACTTCCACCCCATTTCAAAAAATCACCTTCATCTTCTTCTTTAACTGCTTTTCTAATTAGTTCCTTGAAAACAACAGGAGAATCCAAAGCTTTTATGAAATTCATTTCTCCTTGACAAGGACTGAGCCACAGGTATTCATGCTTAAGAGCTAATTTTTGTATCTCTGAATCAGTGATGCTCGAATTGACCTGGGTCCAATCAGGTTCCGACAAAGTTTGACTTTCCACTTTTTCGAAGTCTGAGATCCGAGTTTTGAGAGAAGTGAAAGAATAAGGATCTGGATGATGCTCGAGAGAAGGATTTGGTTTCAGCCTCTTGAAGAAGAAGTCGAGGAATTGGGAGGATTTGAAGCCTGTGGGAGTAGAGGCAGAGGTAGAAGATAAGGAATCCAAATTCCGATTCAAGTCACGGAGTAAGAATGAGGAGAGGAAAGAGGAGAGATTCTTGGTATAGTTGATCAGAGAGAGGATCAGCTGAACTGTCGAAGCATCTTTGAGACCTCAGAAGAGAGAAGTATGGCCTTTCGAAACGCGGAAATCTTGGTCTCACAGGAAGTCATGTTCTTTGGAACCGTATCGTGTAAGAAAAGCTGTCGTGAATAAGGGAGATTAGACGAAGAAAGATGGCTTGAGATGACGAAGTCTTGCGTGAGTAGCGAGATCCGAGATGCTTACCTGGCCATGAACGTCGACTAAAGAAGAAGAGAATAAAGAAGACAGTGACTGATGAGCTTTTTCGTGCTTTGACAATGCGATCCTAATGAGCAGAAAGAGAGGTAGAACGCTCACCGACGTAACGATAGATCCGCTTTGGCTTTGGAGAAGAAGATGAAGAAGACTGGAAGCGCCGCGAGTCGAGCCTGGTGTGTGGGATGAAGAACTTTGAGAGTTTCTGATTGGAAAAGTGAAGAAATTGAAGTTTATGAATCGAAGTCATGCTGTGGTGTCAAGGGAAGAAGTTGGAGCACTTGCACCTTCTCTCTGAACTCATCTCTATCCTTCAAACGCGACTCTATCAGCCAGCTTGCTGAATCCTGTTGGGCCAATGTGGGACAGCAATCATGCAGGCAATCCTAATCAATCACGAGATTCAAGATCCTATGGGCAACAACCTATAGCATCAACTTCGGCAGGCAACAATTCCAGAGCCAATCCTTCAAATCAACATTCTACTACTTCTGCCTCTAGTTCTCATCGATCTAATCCTCAATCCATGAATCATCGTCAATCCGGGTCCTCTTCTTCATCATTCAGAAATCCTCATCCTCTACCTCAGCGTCCTCAAACTTCTATTCCACCACCACATCCAAATCAACTCTTTACTCCTCATCAAGCTAGTAGACAATCTCATCCACTCCCTAATCCCCCAATTAGAGATGGTTGGAATAGATCAGATTCCAGTAGGGTACAACAGGCAGGTCAATCATCCAGAGTTGCAGGGGATCAGTCGGATAGGAACAGAGATAACGTTTTGGCTAAAGAGACTCAATCTTTGGGAATCAATGGTAGAGATAAAGGTGGTTCCTTGAATCAACTAGAAACAAAGGCCTTGAGTTTGGAAATAGATTCAGATCTGGATCAGGAAATCGATATGGAATTGGATTCGGATCCAGCAGATCATAGCCCAATCCAACTCTCTAGACCTCATCCTCTACCTTCTAGGTCTACTGCTACTACTTCCAATCCTGCCTCTACTTCTACTTTACCTCCTCGACCGAATCAATCTACTTCCAAGCAGCCTAGAGAGGCAAGAGACTCAAAACAATGATCGACAATCTACGACTTCGAGACCAACAGAAAGCACAGATCGACCTACTTCAACTTCTGTAAATGGTCAAGTCCAATCATCTTCATCTTCAATCATCCAACCTCAACCTCAAACTATCACCACCAATACTAACTACCACTACCCTCCTCGATCTCTATTCCTACAAACATAGATCCTACAAGAATCTCAATCTCCAATCCGAATTCAAACCTCTTCGAATCTAGCTATCCAAACCTCGAATTATAGAACTGGCTTGATTTATTCCACTGAAATGATGAAACATTTCAATTCAAATGATCAAAATCATCCAGAATCTCCAGAGAGAATCTTCAAGATCTTTACCGTTTTGAAAAAGTATGGGTTTGTGGAAAGGATGAAGAGAATCAACATTAGAGAAGCTATCAAACAGGAAGTCGCTTTGATTCACGTCAATCACGTTTGGGAGGGAGCGGAAGCTTCTGCTTGTGAGTTTGGAGTCAAATCAAGATGGCTGGGAACTTGACTTGGTCTTTTGCATAATCTAGCTCATTCAGACGTTTGATTCTCGATGAAGAGCTTTCTGTTCTGAATCCCTTTGAAACTCATTTCTCTCTTCTCCTTTCTCGATTTCAATTCAGTGTATACTCGACAGCAACTAGACGACCAATACGAAGCAATAGATCGATATAGGTCCCTTTATCTAAACGAACATACAGCTCAATGTGCTAGGATTTCTTGCGGTGGAGTCATAGAGCTCTGTGATGCTGTCGCTTCAAGAAAAGTTCAAAATGGTTTCGCAATCGTTAGACCACCAGGACATCATGCCGAACCAGATGCTTCAATGGGTTTCTGTTTCTACAAACAATGTAGCAGTAGCAGCTGCATGGTTATTGAAGAAATACGCCAAAAAATCCATTCTACGACAATCATCATCCAGAGAATCGAAATAAGATTGAAAGGATTTTGATTATAGATTGGGATGTACATCATGGAAATGGAACTCAAAAAGCTTTTTATGATGATCCAAACGTTTTTTACGTTTCTATTCATAGGTATGAGAATGGACTTTTTTATCCAGGTGGAACTTTAGGTTCGGCTATAATGGTTGGAGGTGAAAATGCTAAAGGTTATAATTTAAATATTCCTTGCGTCAAAAGCTGGTATGGGTGATGGAGAATATTTGAAAGTCTTTTATGATTTGATTTTACCCATTTCAATGCAGTTCAATCCAGATTTCGTCTTGATCTCTGCTGGTTTCGATGCTGCTAGAGGAGATCATTTGGGAGAATGTGATGTCACTCCTGAAGGTTTCGGTCAGATGACTAGCCTTCTTTGCTCGTTGGCTGAAGGAAGATGTGTAGCTGCTTTGGAGGTGAGTTGAAATCGGAGGTGACTTCGTTTGAAGTTGCTTCGTTTTTGACCAGAGGCAAACTCGGAGAGGGAAGATCTCATTTATCGACACCCTCATCCTCTGTTTTTCCCTTTTCAAATCTATTCATAGGGCGGTTATAACATCGAATCAATCTCCTCATCAGCTGTGGAAGTCACCAGAGTTCTTTTGGGTGATCCACCGAAACCTTTGAAGTCGGAATTGACAGTGTCTGCTCTAGCAAATGATACGATTAGACAGGTCAGAAGGATCCAATCGAAGTACTGGAAATCTCTAGAATCATCTCCAGAAGATCCCGACGAGGAAGACTTCGAGACAGACTACGACGAAGAAACTATTGGTCGAGATGAAGATGAAGTCATCGGAATCAGATCTCAACGCAACAATCACAAGAAGTCAAAGGATCGAATAGTTGACTTATCACAACTAATCAAAGCTTATAGGAAAGAAATGCTGTGGAAAAAAGTATAGATTGGTTGAATTGAATGGTTTAGATTTCGATCAGTCTTCCGACGATGAATTTGGATCGACATTTGATCCATTGAAGAATATAACCTCAAAAGTAGGATCGGCCTTCTGTTCCGAGAATCTTCTAGAGGGGGATTCCAATGATACTCTGGTTTTTCTTCGTTCATGATCTTGGTAATTTAAAAACATGAGAGGTACTTTCAATCAGTCAAAGCCGAAGACGAATTGTCTTATGTTCTAGATTCAAGTGGAAGGATATTAGATTGGATCCTCAACGACAAGAACTATAGTGTTCTAGATGTCAATCTAAATTCTCAATTACAATTGACCAAAACTCGTTTAGAAGAAGATCAAGTAACTCTTGGAACCAGTAAAAGTTTAAATCCAATCACCAATTCATTCTCTACTACTAAAGATTCAGAAAAACTTTCAATTCATTCTTATTCGAAAAAGTGAAAAGGATTTGATATTCATGCTGTGGGATTCTTATGTTGAATTATCTTCATCGAAGAATATTGTTCTTATAGGTCATGGAAATGGTTGTGAATTATTAATGTCGATCATTAATGAAAGAAATGTTACTCAAAGAGTCAAAGCTGTGGTGATGGCTTTAGGTCATGGAAATTTACCTTTGATTGAGAAGAATCGATTGGAACTTAAGGCTTGGTATGGTAAGAATAGTCAAGTCATAGTACCTAAATTCCATCCTCTCTATACTGAAGATAGACAGAGAAGTTCTGGTGCTAGATTGGGTACAGTCGAGAGATCTGGTGAGTCTTCAGTTGAGAAGAAATGCCAGGCGTTTGAATCTAGCCTGGAGGAGATGTGAGCGATCTCGATTCTTTCCACTAACGTTGCCTTTCGCTCGCCCTCTCTCTTCCGACTTTCTCATTCGTTCATTGCTCCCTACTTCAGATGAGATTCAACCAACCAGACTTCTATCTAAATCTTTACCAGACATTATCTCGTTCGTCGAGTCTAAGCTCCCAAGGTCATCTACAATTTCGAATGGACTTTAGAATCGTTGGACTATTACTCAGTCACTCGTTCGTTGTTCAGGTTCTTTCACGCGATTTTCTGTTTGTCGACTTCAATGTATTCTAGACTCTTTGTCATGGGCAATCTATCGAAGAACATACATCGCACTTTTACTACAAATGGCTCTCGAGTACAAGTGTTTCGCTATTCTTAGGCAAGGATGTCTTCGTCAGAACGAGCCGAGACGTCCAGGTTTAGAAGCTTTCCAATGTCGATAGAAGCATCACCGACGTGACGAGCTAGAAGTTCAGCTTCATCCTCGTTCAATCCACGTTGTTGTGGGCTCAAGGAGCTGATGATTGGGTTGAGAATGTTGAGAAGAGCGGCAGCTCCACCGACCTGAGAGAAATCAGAGACAAGAAGTGAGCGAAAGAGAGAGAGATGTCAGAAACAAGTGTAAGCTTTGAGAGAGTGAAAGCGGAGAGGTTGAGCAGCTCACAGTAGGCTTGGATCCACGAGCGATCTGGAAGAGACGTGAGAGCGAGATGGCAGAAGGATCGAGATTGTAGAAGCAAGTGTCGTCAGTGAAAGTGAGGAGACGACTGTGCAAAGCCGTCGCCTATCGCTTCCCTCAAGGGACCATCCATTCACTTACCAACTCGTTGATCTCAGATTCATCAAAACCACGACTTTGAGGAGCAAGAGAGCTGATGATGGGGTTCAAGATGTTAAGGATAGCTGCAGCTCCTCCAGCCTGAGAGTGAGAAAAAAGAGAAAGAGTGAGATTGAGATTGAGCTCAGCTTCAGGATGCGTTTTTGGGAATTACTTCCGTCATATTCTCCTGGTTGTATAAGCTAGGAAATGGGCTTTGCAGTACTCACAGTTGCTTTACGAGCGACCTGAGAGCGTAAGATGAGCGATGGAAGTTTTGAAATGGAAGAGCTTTGAGTGAACATCTTCTCCAGTATCGCATGAGAAAACGCTTTCGAAAAAGGAGAGGTCAGACGTCAACTTACCATCTCGTTGATCTCTGACTCGTCGAAGTCACGACTTTGAGGACTCAAAGTGTTGAGCAAGTTCAAGCCAGCAGCGATCAATCCACCAATGTCAGTCTTGGAACCACGCTTAGCTTGAGTGAGATCGGCTGGATGGGTTCTCAAGTAATCCGAGATTGCATCGTTCCTGAAGATACTGGTTGGATCCGTTACTTGTCTCTTGGAATCTTGAGCAAAGATTGGGCGGTAATGCTTCAAGTCCTCGAGGATGTTTGGGTTTTGAACTTGTTCTTTTTGGTAGAATTGGATGATGACCTGCGTTTGGATTGACTGGAAACGTCACCAACTTGAGCTGGGTTGGATACGAATTGTCTCTTCTCAGCTTGATCTTGAGAAGCGTTCTGAGCTTGAGGCAAGATCGGATGGATTGGGATGAGTGATTGGGGTTGATCCGTTGGTCTGGCTTGAAGTGGCGTTTTGCTTGACGTCTGGGTGAGGGAATTCTCCACCTTGTAGTTGAGGGATGGCTTGGACGATAGCATCTTGTTGTTCTTTGGAACCTCCTAGTAGACCACCTAGAAGAGATCCACCCAAGAAGGCTGGGTTTAGAGGCTCTCTTTTGGCAGAGCTCAAAGAGTGCTCCTTTTCGAAGGTTGGAGCGGCTTGAGAAAGTGCAGCTGCAACGAAGGCAGTGGAGATTGCGATGTTTGAGAATTGCATCTTGAAGAAAGAATTGAAAAGTTGAAGGTGAATAGAAGGGGAAAAAAAGAGGAGAAAGAGTAGGCCAGCTACTGGAAGAAGAAAAAGAAGAAAGTTGTTTGTTGACGATAGTAAGAACAGATTCTGCCTCTATATATACCTTTCAGATTCGATTGAGTTTTCTGCTCGTGACGTCAATGGAAAGAGTTGAAGAAACATCGTGACAGTGAATGAGAAGCGTAGTGAAAGATTGAGCAGCCTTCAGACGATTGAGTTGGTGATGATTCGAGATCTTAGTAGAGTCAGAAATAGATCATGATGAAGTTGAACACACTTGAAGAGCTTCTGAGCCCTGCATGAAGTAGTTTGAGGTACGCTGAAAAGGAATGAGAAAGCGTCGAGAAGAGTCTGAGCTTTGGGCAACTGGTCGACACCTCAATAAAAAGATGAGGGACTCTTCCAATTCAAGTTGTATACTTGCTTTGGCGTTGACTTTATTCGCCTCATCTTTTTAGTTCAACTCATTTTTTTAGTTTGACTTGTTTGAGTCGAGACTGAGGGAGCATATCGAGTACAAGGAGGCAACAAGATTCCCTCGACCTTGCAGGGTGGCGAATAAGTTCAGACGAACGAGTCTAGTTCAATACCTGCGCAGGGTCAAGCTTCTCTCTTCTTAAGTGAATCTGGTGACCAAAATCAAAGCTGGTGATTGAATGAGACACAAATATATGTATAAGTACAGCGAAACATCAGTGACCTTGTTTCAGTTTTCTCACGTCTCCCTTCAAACCTTTCTTCTTCTTTCACTCTCGATCTCAGCCACAAACTGCCTAAACGATGTCGCAAATTCCTGACTTCAAACTGGATGGTGAAATACAAGAGTTATTCTTCAAATCATCAGACGGGAAGCTGTTCAGTGTCAGCAAAATAAGAGCAATGGAAAGTAGAGTTTGGAAAGATATGTTAGAAGTTGGGAAGGATCAGCAAGAGCAATGCATCATCACTCTCTCCGAAGACTCAGAAACTCTACTCAGAGTCTTCAAGGCGATGAACGCTAAAGACTTTCTACTCAAGTTTCCAGAAGAACTCCAGGATCTCAAAGCAGACACTTTCATCGCTCTAGCCGAAGCAGCTACAAAGTACGAAGTTGAATTGATATCCGCCTTTCTTCTTCTCGAATCAAAGAAAAGGCTATGTCCGAAGGCTGATGAGATGAAAGGTTGGCAAGGATTCGAACAAGATGGATGGGACATCACAAGTATCATGCGCTTCTTTTTGGTCGTCAAGAAGTTGGGTAACGAACAACTTATCGAAGCGGCGGCCAAGATGACTCTTTTGATACCTGACATCATCCTGGACCAGACGGAGGAAACACTCAAGATGATCAGCTATAAAGAGGATCTGGCACCTCTCTACTCGTTCAGGCTTCGCTGGACTCAAATCAAAGCAGATATTCTTAGACACACCTGGTTGGGAGGCGTGGCTTCCTACTCACTATTGAGTCGCTCCCTCAATTTCAGTCTTCTATCAGACGAAGAGAGCGTGAGCCGGAGCTCAGTTGACATAACTTACTCGAACTGGGATGTGGCTGCAAGAAAGTTAGACCAAGCACTGCTCGACCTCAAGTACCACAGTGTCGAAGGGTCGGAAATTTGATTCTGTGAGTGAACGGATACAAGACAACGAAAGTGATGGACTCTAGTTCAAGGAAACCGTCCTCTAGAGCTCTTTGTGTTTCGTGCCTTCCGCTTTTCTCAGCGTTTACTTTACTTATCTCTCACTCTCTCTCCCAAGCTTCACACCTGGTCCAATTCTAACAGAACGAGGTGCAGAACTTGTCACGTCTTCTCATTTATGATGGTCTGGAAACTCGCTACTTTGACATTCACGACTTTTTCTCTCTTGAGACTCATCCGATCTTTGCCTACGTGAGCTTAAAGTAACATTTTGTACGAGAGTTCCGTTTCTCGGTGTAGTAGGTGAAGCCTGAATTTCGATAGCTTTGTGGTCTCTCCTTATGTCCTCTGAGTGAAAGAGATTTCGATTTCTAGGGTACAGATACAGACGATCTTCATCGATTCATCCCTTCAAATGAGCTTGCCTGGTCGAGATCGCGAAGTCGAAAAAGTCGTAAAATGAGGTCGTACCACTAAGTCACTCGATCACAAGCAGCTAGTATTCAGATGTTTCGTTTAATGATTTTTGATTCGTGAGAGACCAGCTAGGGTACAAACGTAAAAGAAACATTGAGCAGCGTGTTACAGCGAACCCGAAAGACACCAAGAGAGAGAGATAAGAAGAAGTGGTATGGAAGAGGGAAGGGGGCGGGAAATGAGAAAGAAGTAAATGGACAAAAAGGCTTAGAAGTATAAAAGATGATAAGAGTCTTGAATCGATTCTCTTTGGATCTCGAGGTCCATAAGGCGCGCTCTGAAGGCATCCGAGCCTTCGTTCAAAGGTAGGTGGCAAACTCCAACGCATCCATACAGTCAAGCAACATTGTGTTTTTCCTGGATTGTTCTTCTCGAATTCACCTTTAGAAACATTTGAAGAGCTGAAATCAGCTTCCAAGACAGGTCACAAATTTCCAGCCTGTCGTTGAGTTCTTTGGCCGCATCTTCTTCCTAACCTTTTCTTCGACGCTTATCTGGAATTTCTCCCCAGTGGCAGTCTAGGTAAAGAGCTGGCTCAAAACACTGCCAGAAACAGTCAGAGGCCAGATGAGAGCCCAGAGAACTGCTCTAGGAATTTGTCCTACCTCTCTCTCACTGATAGCACTGCATAAGGAACCTGAAACGTTGGACACACTCCGTTCCCATCTTTGTTCTATCCCAGATCTCCTTTCTTATCCATCGAAAGGTCGTGCGGATTCGAATAGGCGATGAAGACGAAGCTTTGTACCTTGCCAAGCAAGGATGGAAGTGGCGACTTTCTCACCTGGATTTCTCCCAAGAGCATTGCAGGAATACAAAGCCTTTCTCTCTCAGTTCCTTTCAAGGTGGAAGTGGTTCCCAAATCAACAATCTGTGAGAGAGGGAAGCATGTCTCTTGCTAACGTTGAATGTTGAACGAGATAAGCTCGAGTGATGGCGCACAGTTCGGCCTTTCAAAGCGGGTCTGGTCGATCCGAATCTCAGCCTCAGAGTTCTTCCACGGGCTTTCCTCTGCGATAAGAGAGGTCGTCCCTTCTTGGCTGCCCCTGAATTGTTCTAGACTGATCGTTATCTCGAATCTTCCTTTGGGAGGTATAAAAAAAGGCCAGACAATTTGGGAATTTCTTCTTCTTCTTCCCTTTCTTCTTTCTCCTTCATCCTTTCCTCCTCTCTTCCTCTTTCGATCCGACTGGAATCGTTGATCCTTGAACTTCAGACTTTAGAAAGGTATACCACTCGGTCTCAAATAGGTCTCAGTTCTTCTCGCCCTTCCCCACTTCCTCAACATGTTCGAAAGCTTCATCGACGGCTTCAGAGCCGCAGAGAAGCACGAAGGTCAATCAGTCCAAACCATCCAAGCCTACGATGATAAGAAAGGTGATGTCGATATGGAAGTCGAATCTGGAAAGGCTGAATACTCAAACGTCATCGACTTGAGTGGAAAGCCTCAAGTTGCTTCTGATGAATCTGGGTTGGTGAGTGGACTAAATCGAAGCTTTTTTGATGTGGAAAAGCTGATTTGAATAGCTTAACAGAGAGGGAGAGATTGGAGGAGGATGTTGATTGAGGGTAGAGGGCTTGGGTCTGACCTTGGGCGATAAGAAGAAATTTTCGAGCCACAACCGCACGGCTCTCTCGACGCCAGAATCCCTCTTTCTGACCTTCTCAAAATGCCCTTTCTTGCTGTTTCTATCTCTTTCAGAAACGTAGTTTGACTGGAAGACATATGCAGGTGAGTTTCTTGGTCTCCTGCTCTCTTTGGAGAATCGTCGGTCCGCCAAGAAGAGACGTCGTCTGACTTTTTCTTCCCTTCTCTCCTTCTCCTCTCCCTCCTCTTTTCCTCTCTTTTTTCTCAATGTAGATGATCGCTTTTGGTGGTTCTATTGGAACTGGTCTATTCATCGGTTCAGGTGGAGCTCTCTCTTCTGGAGGTCCAGGTTTCTTACTCATCGGTTTCATCTTGATCGGGATCATGTTGTTCAGTGTAGTCATGGCTTTGGGAGAATTGGCTTCCAACTATCCTGTCGCTGGTTCATTCGCTGCTTATTCGACTAGATTCATCGATCCATCTTGGTGAGTAGCGAGAAGCGAGAGGCGACATCTCGAGCCTTTCTTCCTTCCCCCCTTCTTGACTCTTACACATCATATATTATCTTCTGCATTTACAAACAGGGGATTTGCGATGGGATGGAACTATTGGGCTCAATGGTTGATTGTTTTGCCTTTGGAATTGACTGCTGCTTCTATCGTCATCAATTATTGGGATCCGAACGAAGTCGTTCCACCAGGTGTCTGGGTAGCTGTCTTCTTGATTCTTTTGACGTGAGTAGATCGAAAAGCTCGTGCTCCTAGGTTCGATCTTGCAAAAAAGTTCGCTCTCCTTGGTTAGAAATCTCCTCTTCAAGGCTGACGATCTCTCCATTTTCTCTTGTGTCAATAGCATCGTCAACTTCTTCGGTGTCAGAGGTTACGGTGAAGTCGAGGTCTTCACTTCGATGATCAAGATTCTAGCTGTCATCATCTTCATCATCGTCGCCATCGTGATCGACGTTGGAGGAGCTCCATCTGGTGAATACATCGGAGCTGCTCCATGGCACAAACCTGGTGCATTCAACAATGGTTTCAAAGGTTTCTGTTCCATTTTCGTCACAGCTGCATTCGCTTTCGCAGGGTGAGTTTGACTTCTGGTTAGATGCTCTGAATTTGAAGACATCGAAGTTGCGAAATGATACGAAGCTTTTACTGACCGACTTGTTGACCTTCTCTTTCGTCCTACCCTCCCCTTTCCCTCTCTATTTCCTTTCCAAATCCACCCAATCTAGTACTGAACTAGTCGGATTAGCCGCTGCTGAAACTGGAAATCCAAGAAAAGAAGTCCCAAAGGCCTCCAAGCAAATCTTCTGGCGTATCATCATCTTCTACGTTCTCTCGCTCTTCATGATCACTCTCATTGTGCCATACGATGATCCTCAATTGATCGGTTCTTCATCTTACGATGCCAACGCATCTCCATTCGTCGCTGCCATCAGAATCGGAGGAATCAAGGTATTGCCGAGTATCATGAATGCTGTAATTCTCATCTCGGTCCTCTCTGTCGGTAACTCTGCCGTCTATGCTGGTTCAAGAACTCTAAATGGAATGGCTCTTTCGGGTATTGCACCAAAGATCTTTAGCTTTATCGACAAGAGAGGTCGTCCAACTCCAGCTGTCACTTTGTCCCTGGTCTTCGGTCTCCTAGGTTTCTTGATCTATGCCTCTACATCCACCGACGTCTTCAACTGGATGTTGGCTCTCTCTGGTCTCTCTTCGATTGTGAGTATCTTGAGTCGAAAGTCGTTTGGTGGGAAGCTCGACTAATCTTTCGTCTCCTTTTCCCCCTCGCTTCACGTTCCCTCTAGATCACCTGGACCTCCATCTGTGCCTCTCACATCCAATTCAGAAGAGCCTGGAAGTTGCAAGGAAACACTATCGAAGAGCTTCCTTGGTCATCGCCTCTAGGAATCTGGGGATCTTACTACGGATTCTTCTTCAACATCCTAGTCCTCATCGCTCAATTCTACAAGGCTGCCTTCCCTATCGGAGAAGCAGACATGGACGGAAGTGAAAGAGCTATCTCCTTCTTCCAAAGGTGAGTCCTATTAAACATTGCATCTCGCTCTTCGATGTCACTGACCCTGATCTCTGTGTCTTTTCTACAGTTACCTTGCTTTCCCGATCGTCATCGTCTGCTACGTCATCCACAAGCTTTGGTCCAAGTCCAAATTTGTTCGCGTATCAGAGATCGATCTAAGTACCGGTCGTAGGGACGTGATCCCACTTCAAGTATTACGTCAGGAAAGAGAAGAGGCCAAGTTAGCTCCTCTTCACAAGAAGATCTGGAAAATGCTCTTCTAAGAGGAACTTTGTAGAGCTTCCATGCAACGCTCTTCTAAAAGAAGCCTTTGCAAAGCTTGTTCGATTGTCAAATATCCCAAAAAAGTGTCACCGTCTATTTGTAGATAGAAAATCCCTATCCCTCCCTTTGTTCTTCTTCTTGTCGACACTCCTTCGTGTCGTATTCTTCTTCCTCTTCTTTTGACTCCTTCTCTGTGAAATTACTACTTTAGCATTTGCAATAACCATTAACTAGCATCTTCACTTTTTTATTCCGAGCTTTGACTGAGAAGACCGAGCGATCGATTCTGTGGATGTCATAAATCGCGCGTCGCTCTTTGAAGCTCGAAGCTCGTCTCCAATTATCCTTCTCCATTCTCCAATCTCGATCGCGAAATGAACGACTTTTCTTCTTCTCGGTGATGTTTGAGCCGAGAATGCTGGATGTTTCAATCACACAGCATTTCGAGATCCGCAAAGTGGAAGAGAGATTCAGAATTTCAGCCAAGACCCTCTCCACTCCCCTGGCGATCCTTTTCTGAGGCAGTTTTTTGGTCTCCTCCCTTCTTCTTTGGGAAAGTGATCGTCATCGACTTAGATTAAGCAGCGAGAGAAGCTGAGATGGAAAAAGGAGACGTCATCGACTAAGACCTGGAGAAGGGGTTAAGGAGAATTTTGTTTGCCTTGGCGGGAGGGAAGAAAGAAATCTGAACCGCTCAAGCAAATCTTTCTCTCTCTCCCTTTAGCTTTACACCTTGAAAATCATATCGATCTCATCTCCCTCCTTGCAGTTTCATTTTTAATCCCAACTCGCCTTGTCAGGTACAGCGAGGAAGGGAGGGAAGGCCTTTGAAAAGGTATAAGATTCACTCGGAAGGTGTCTCTCTTTACTCCCCAACCCTCTCGCTTCTTCTTCAATTTCCACCTCAAGAGCACTTATCTCTTGATGATGTCAACAGCGAGATCGCTTATTGTTGTCTCTCTCATCTCTCTTCTAGCCTTACTCGTAGAGAGCAGTCCTATTCTTCAAACGCGATGTGAGTCTCACCCCTTGATTGCTCGTCAATCTCTTAAGCTCTCTCTCAAATAGAGCTCTTACTCTCCGCCTCTGTCCTCTCAACTCTTACAGATACCACTAACTTCAGTACACCTGCTAATTATCGATTCTCTTGGGGGATCGACGGACGACGTATCTCCTATGGCTCTTCAAGCGGTCTCTATATCGATCGATCAACCCTTGCCTCTGGCAACCTACAGCAATCTCACGTCGACCAATGCGCAGAGCGATGCGAAAGAACAAACGGTTGTGGATTCTTCCATCCTATTCAACTCTCAAACGGGAACATCTGTGCTCTCTACAGAAGCAAGGTCTTGAAAAGCGATGCTGTCTATTCTGAAGGAGCTGGCTCTATCACTGGAGCTGTTAGATTCTCTTATGGTTTTACCAGGGAAGCTGCTGCTGCAGTCTCTGGATCTTATCCTCCAGTTCCAGCTGGGTCGTCTCTGAGGCAGTTCACTCCTTGTAGCTCTTCTAGAGGTCAGATTCCTTTGATCGTCAACGGTCTTTATCAACCTAGAGCTGGAACGGGAAGCTCGAGAGCAACGGAAGCTGTCATTGTTCAGGTAAGGATTCGAACTGAAGAAAGTGCGAGTTTCGATGCTTAAGCTGATTTTATCACTTTTACACGTTCTCTTCTCTCACAGCATGGAATGGTGAGTCCAAAGATAAAGCGCGAAGCTATTCAGGCGTTTCGACTGACCGCAACTCTTCTCTCACTCAACTCACATCAGAACTCTAACATGAGAGACGCTTACAACGCTGTCAATCCAGTCATTGGAAGCTCGACAGTGTTGATCGCTCCAGCCTTCTACGAGACTAGGGATTCTCCTACTTACAATAATGGTGTTGCTTCAAACTACTACGATCCTTCAAGACATCTAGCTTGGTCCAATGGCTGGCTTACCTGGGCTGGTGGTCTATCGGGCAGACTCAACAATCAGGTCCAAAGTTGCAGCTCGTTCGACGCTTACGATTCTCTTCTTGCTCTTCTGGCGGACAAGTCGAAATATCCAAACCTTCGTCGAGTCACGTTTGTCTCGCATAGTAATGGAGCAGCTGCAGTTTCTCGTTATTCCATCTTTGCAAACGATCCTCCAAGCGGCATCAGAGTCAGATACGTCGTCGCAAATGCTCCAAGCATCCCCTACTTCACGAAACAACGACCTGCAAATGTGCCTTCAGGATGTGATGTCAGTTCTTACGGTTATGGATTAGATGCCAGTCTACCAAGATACGTCACTTCAAGATTTTCTGGATCCAAAACTGACCTTTTCCGGTGAGTAAACATGCCTTGACGCTCGTACATGCATTCTCACTGACCCTTCGCCCTTTTTTGCTCTGTTCTTCCCATTACAGACGATGGGTGTCAAGAGACGTGGTGACATTGAACGGAAATCAAGACACCTATAGCGGATTCGGTGACATCGGATGTCAAGTCATGGCAGCAGGAGGTAGAGATCGTAGGGACAGAAACTAGTGAGTGGCGAAAAGGCAAGCGTGACTTGAGAGGCTTAACAAAGGAAAGAGGCTACGATTCGCTCTGTTTTCTCATTCGTACGTCGATCCACCCTTTCTTCTTCCTTTGCAGTGCTTACTGGGCTTATCGAGTGATGAGAGCTGGAGCCAACATCGACGTCTCAAGATACAAGGGATACGAGAGGCTGCGAACCTCTGAAGGTGGTGTTCAACCAATGAATCTACCAGCTTCGAACTTCAATCACCGAGATTGCATTGTCGATGGAGTGGGTCATGTCGCTTCAGAGATGTACGCAAGTCAGTGTGGAAGAGCTGCTATAAGAGGTCAGACAATTCCTGCTGGAGCTCGTCCTTGAGATCTGAAGTCTCTTCAATCTGCAGCTCGCGCAATTCAGCTCCTGTAAATGTCTGCTGTGAGAAGTATTTGTAAGAGGTTCGTCATCCGTCACTTTTAATGGTCACCTCCGCTTCGTTGTACATGTTCGTAGAGTTTGCTGCTACCATTTTCTTTTAGTGTTACCTTACTAGATTATACAGGTTCTGTTAATTTATCTTCAAGTTGTATTTGGTCTCTCATGCCTTAAGGTCTTTGAACTGCTAGTGCTAGAAGCAGATCTGTCATGTCTTTCACCATCGACGACGACGAAGACGAAGAATGTACAGATCAAAAGATTCAAGTCGAGGGTATAAGAGTTCAGTACGAACAGAGACAGACACAGAGGTTTGGATAGGAACTCCAAGAATCAGAGAAAATCATTGCTTGATTTCCGTTCACTAAGGTAGGATTGGAGGCCTCATTCCGTACTGTCAGAAGGAGAATGCAAAGAGACGTCGAGGGAAGAGATTGATGAGTCGATGTTCAAAGTCGATAAAGTGTTTTGATACTCACGGCACAGCCTTGGTAGTTCACTTTGCATCTTTCGATCAAGGTCTGTGATTCGGTATCACTTCTGCAAGTGCGTGGGAAGATACGACCAAGGGGAAAAAGAGTAAAAGGACAAGCAGAAAGTCAAGTCAGACGAGCTTCGCGATTTGGTTCTGACTTTCCGATCCATATGTTTTAAAGTCTCAGTCAGAAAGGACTATCAACACTCACTTCTTCTCCTCTGTGGCGTCGGCTAGAGGTTCTGTGACTTGGTCTGGAAGAGGTTCGTTAACTTCTGGTAGGGTTGGCGAAGGTTGACAGTACAACCAATGGACTCCAGCTTTACAGCGCTTGGAAACTGACGACTCCTCGGTTTGATCAACGATTGGAAGAGAGAGCACCACTGACAAGAAGGTGATTGCAAGAGATACGGAGACGAGTTTGACCATTTTGAGCTTGAGCACTTTGGATGAGTCGATATAAGTTGCAGTTGCGTGTGTGTACACGTTGATGCTGAAATTGAGGATTTGTAGAAGAAAGAGAAAAGAGAAAGTTTATTGAAAGCATAGCTTTATATACCTTTTCTCAATAAGATTGAAGACTATACGCTAGACGTTGTCGACATCGCCTGAACGCGCTCGCATCAATGGAGAACCATTCAAGAGCCAACTTTAAAACGAGGTTAGAATGGTTCTGAATCCACTAAAAAGGCCTTTGGTATGTATCGTCTTGAAAAGAGTTGCTATGCGAAGTCTATTGATGGAGTGACGAGAATGCGCACGCTGGTTTCCCTTTGTTCTCTTCAGTTTGATTGGTCAATCGTCCACCCTCGCGGTCTATCAGCTTTTCAGTATACCAATCAGATCTCAGATGCAGTGACAAACTCAAATTCAATGAATCTCGCCACCGTTTTCTTGATAAGTCTTGGAGGTGCGAATGGAGCTATACCCTCTAAGATAGATTGGAAGCTCCATCGATGTTTTGCTACCCATCAAGACTACTTGAAGCTTCTGATGATCAGGTGAAGAGGATTTCAAGCTCAATTTCATGCAATGGAACTACTTTGGAGAGGGAAGATAGGGGTCGAGCGCGAGGACTTCCAAAAGTGAGAGGCTCAGCCAAAAGTGGAAGCTGGAATCAGGAATCTTGTCCTTCTCAGAACTGTATATCGTCAATCTCTATCATCAATCTACTTGTTTAAAGTGAAGATATTCTTTATGCTTTTATGGCGCCAACTTCCAAAGGCAGCCATCACTTAGGCCCCTCTTCAAAGCCAGAATTGAGTGGAGCTGAATTGGAAGAACTTCAAAAGACAGAGATTGAAGTTCTATCTGCAATCTTGGATCAAGATTTCTGCATTGCACCTGCACCAACTGCTTGGAACAAATCAAATGCAAATCTATCAAATTCAGATTATCACATCATCCTCAGACCAGACGATGATGATTTGAAGCAACACATCCAAGCTTTACTTCATCTTCATCTTCCAAAGAGATATCCTTTGGTTCCTCCTGTTTTGACAATCAAGAATTCATCTCAGGATGATAGAAGTAAAGGTATCAACAATCAGCAAGTCGGGGAATTACAGGCCATCTTGAACAAGAAGGCAAAGGAATTGATTGGAACTGAAATGATCTACGAGTTGGTCTCTTTGTCTACCTCCACTCTCTCTCAGAATGCAAATGTCCAGACTTTGAGCTTGGAAGAAGAAAAGAAAATGAGAGCTCTGGAAGAAGAAAAGGTGAGTGGGGGAGAGAGAGAGAGAGAGAAGTAGCGAGGATGTGGGAAAGTGATGGAAAGATAAGCTCAATTGCTCACTAGAGGTATCTACATGTACGTCTCTAGCACGACAAATGGAATGAGATGATTGGAATCTTTGCAAACGCTTCTCTGTGCCAAGTGTGACCTTCTATGTCGTGACTCGTTCGAAAGCTCATTCTTCCTATTCGATCTGCTCTTCTCATCAGGCTCTGAAAGAAAAAGCTTCTCTGGAAAGAGCCAAGCAGCTGGAAGCAGAAGCTGCCAAAGCTGCAGCTCTAGCCGTTCAAATAGAGAAAGAAGCAGAGAAGAAATCAGAAGAGATTCGTCTTCAGAGAGAAAAGAGAAGAGGCGTTGGTTCAAATGAAGCTGCTCCCCTCGCTTCTCCAACGAAGAGTCGAAGTGATTGGAAGACTTCAAATAGCAAATCGAAGTCTACCTCAAATGCGATGATGAATAGGGAAGGTTCAGAAGCTACTCTGAGTGGACTGGGAGAGAAGTTGGAGACCTTCCTGGATCCAATCGAAGATGGTGGTAGGACGACTTCGATCATCAAGATTGGTCCGGTGATAGAGCAGAGTGAGTGAATAGATAATGCTCTGAGCTTTCCCCTGGTTCTTTCGAGCTATTCCTTTATTCTGAAGTAGAGGCCTCGACTGATCTTCAACATCTTGTCCTCTTCGTTCTCTAGCTCCTCTTTTCACTCGATACATCTGTGAATCAGCTCACGATGATCCATCCTGCAGCGACTCCACTTCTCTGACCTGGGCTCTAGAGCGGTGGTTCATCACTTCTTCTCATTACAACAGCTCTTCGGGGAAACGAAAGGTGGAAGAAGTCGAATCTGAGTTGGACAAGTTGAGAAAATTGAACGAACCCAGTCTCATCAATGTTCTAGCGAACGCTATGGTTAGAAGTGAGACTGGCTGGAGACTCAGCATAGTCATGGAATTGAATGATGGAAATCGAATGTCGGATCTACTACAGCTTTGTGGTTCTTTACCTTGGAGTAAAGTTAAGGTGAGAATCGTAGGCCGAGCTGCTCCCAACTTCCTACGCTTCTGAATCTGACATCTGCCATACGTTCCTCTTGTCTCATAACAGCATCATCTCCTGAGCCTTCTGTCAGCTCTAGATGCGCTCCATACACACAATCTTCTCCACCGAAACGTCACTCCGGATAGCATTCGAGTATCCAAATCGAAGAATGGGAAATCATCAGTGGCCAGACTCTCTCACTCGGGATATGCACGCCGCTTGATGGATATGAACCGCTCCAATCCTATCAATGATTCACGAGCTGAAGCTCAAGAGGAGGAGATTCCACTTAGATGGTAGGTCGTAGCACGAGATCACGGAGGCGATGTCACTTGCACTGACTCTGAGTTTCTGCCTCCATCTGCTCTACCAGGCAAGCTCCCGAGGCTCAATCTCAACCTCTGACTTACAACAAGAAGAGAGATGTCTTCGATCTTGGACGTTCTGCTTGTCAGATGCTCTTCGGAATGGAAGTCGTCGAAGACTTCAATGGTCCAGCAGAACTATTCAAATCAGATCTCTTTCAACTTCCAGATCACGTCAAATCTTTCATTCGAACTCTTCTAGAACCCGTTCCACGTCAAAGACCCCCAGCTTCCGAACTACTCATGCGTCTTCAAGACATCTGCTCTTACGAAGACACCGTAGAGAATAGCACCAGTGGTGAAGGTTTGAATGCCAAGTCCAAGAACGACAGAAGAACTTTCAAAAGAGCTCCATCTTCTGGAAGGATAGAAACGATAGCGAAGAATTCTATACCTCCACCACCTCTCTCTGCTCAACCTGGAAGCTTTTGGTCACTTCGAGGAGCTCAAGGAGCTGGAATCTCTAGATATCAGTCGGATTTCATCGAGCTGGCTTTCCTTGGAAAAGGAGCTTTCGGATCGGTTGCAAAGGTCAAGAAGTGAGATTCGTTGTTCAGAGCTTTGCATAACCTTCGAGACTTTCGGCAGCCGTCCCAAATCGCTGATCTGTCTGCTTCCTTCTCTCTCCGTCTCATTCCCAGTCGACTCGATGGCGTGAGTCAGAGTCTGGTGTTTCCGAGACTAGTGATATCAGAGCTGACTGCATCTATCTCCCCCTTCTCTTTTTCAATCTCTCTTCCTTCCCAGCGCGTGTATGCGGTCAAGAAGATCAAGCTCTCTTCTTCAGCAGAGAACGACGAGCGGACGATGAGAGAGATCACGGCTCTTTCTCGTTTGGATCATCCTCACATCGTTCGCTACGTGACCTGTTGGATTCAAGAAGAGGATGGATCTGATGATAAGGGTGGCACGTCTAGTTCCGAGACGATGACTTCGAGTATGAGTCGAAGCTTCCACGCTGAACCTGGCGGAAGTACAGATGAAGAGGAATTCGCTGTCTTTGGAGCGGACGATTTCCTTTCTTTAGGTCACGACGCTTTTTCCAAGAGCGCTTCTTATCCCAGCATTCGTTTTGCTGGCTCTGATGACGACTCTGATTCAAGCAGCGACGAAGCGTCAAGTTCTAGTTCTAGTGGGTCTCGAAGCTCTTCGATTCGAGCTAGTCGGATGAGTCAATCTCAAGTTCTTCCGGCTGGAGCTGAATCTCAGCCTCCGAGGCCTCGTTCTCTCTACATTCAGATGGAATACGTGGAAGGAGCCACTCTGAGAGAAGCTCTCGATAGAGGGTTGAGCGTGGAGGAGAGCTGGTCAATCTTTAGAATGTGTTTGGAAGCGTTGGCTCACGTCAGCTCTCTAGGATTGATCCATCGAGATCTCAAGCCTGCGAATCTTTTACTCCTTCCCAGTGGAGACGTCAGAGTTGCAGATTTCGGTCTAGCAACGACTCAGCTAGCAGAAGGAGCTCAAGGAACGATGGGAACCGCAGATCAAGATCTGACTGGAGATGGAGACTTGACTTCTGACATCGGAACCAATCTCTACATCTCTCCTGAAGCGATGACTGGAGCAAGATACAATCACAAGGTCGACATGTACTCTTTGGGAATCACTTTCTTCGAAATGCTAGCCTCTGGAACTGTCTACAAGACTGGAATGGAACGTCTTTCGGTCATCAGAGATTTACGTTCTCCTTCCATCAAGTTCCCTTCTGCTTGGCCGACTGAGAAGTTGGAAAATCAGACGAAGATCATCACTTGGTTGCTGGATCACGATCCAGATAAGAGACCAACTCCTGTAAGTTTTGACTCTTTCGAACTTCTCTTCTGTTCTGTCTGACTGACAATTCTTCTTCGCGATGTTCTTGTTCGTCTCTTCTTCTGCATCTGTCAGCTCGAGCTCCTGAAGAGCGACCTACTACCTCCCAAGCTCGAAGACGAGTACGTCGAAGAGACTCTACGGCTCATGTCGAATCCATCTTCAGCTTACAATCATCGGTTACTGGAAGCTCTCTTTGGTCGGACAGAGATCGACGACGTCAGAGACTTCACTTTCGAGACTGGAGCTGAGAGCAACGAAGACAATCGTTTGGTCAGCGTGGTCTGTGACCTTCTGAGAGGAATCTTTCATCGTCATGGTGCTCTCGAGCTCCATGCTCCGCTTCTAATGCCTCCTAACGAAGTCTACCTCAACGGAGAACGAAAGCCGGTCCAATTGCTCGACAAGACTGGAAAGGTGGTTCTGCTTCCTTACGATCTGTGAGTCTCTCTCGTTGGTGTCTCTTCGTGGCATGCTCGCTCACTTCTTTGCTTTTGTCTCTTCTTTTCGTTAGGACCGTTCCCTTCGCTCGAGTGGCTGCTCGAAGTGACAACCAACGTCTCAAGCGTTATGCCATCGCGCCGGTCTATCGAGAGAACCTAGTAGCTGGAGGACAGCCTCGATCGGTCTTGGAAGTCGACTTCGACATCGTTTCTCCAGAAAAGACCTCAGCAGCTGAAGGGGAAGTCTTTTCTCTTCTCGAGGAGATCCTGGATGAGATCCCTCAGCTCTCCTCTGAGAACTACGTCATTCAAATCAACCATTCCGAAGTCATCGATCTAGTCTTGGAAAGAGTCCCAAAGAAGCTTCACGCTTCCGTCGTCAGTGCCATCGCAGGTCTTTCTCAAAGATCTAGCTCTCACGCTGCAAAGCTCAGGTTGCAGAAACTCCCTCTCGCTCGCTCCATCATCGACGAGATCGAGGCTTCGAACCTTTCCGACGATATAGATGTAGTACAAACGAAGCTGGAACGTCTCTTAGCTGTCGATCATCGTGCTAGACTTTCAAGAGCAGTCCGAGAACTCAAGGAAATCATTCAGTCAGCTGCCAAGTTTGGAGTTCAACGCAAGTTTCTCTTCACTCCTCTCCTGGTCGTCAACAGTTCTCTCTACTCAGGAGGGATGCTATTCCAACTCGTCAAGACGGGCAAACGAAGAGACGTCCTCGCTGCTGGTGGACGATACGACTCTCTTCTCAAACGCTTCTCTAGTCCTACTCTAAGTAAGCCTCCAGCGAAGGGGGTTGGCTGTCAGTTAGCAGTTGGAAAACTGGCTCTGGCTCTGGCTCAAGACGAGAACATTCCTAGATTGATGTCCAAGACGGTGGAGGAAGAGAGATCGTTCGGAAGATGGGCTCCTAGACGTTGTGGTGAGTTTGCAAGTCTAGTCGAAGAGCTTCCATGGAAACGAGAACGACTATCTCTTCGCTATTGACATGTTTTTCGCTACTGACATGTTTCCTCTTCGACCCAATCTCTATCCAGACGTCTACGTAGCCAGTGGACCAGGATTGTTCTCGACCAGGATCGAGATCTGTCGAGAGCTTTGGGCTGCAAACATCTCTGCCGATCTCTCTTATCAAGATTCTCCTGCCGACGTCTTGCCTCTCGAGATGTCCTCAATGTGTAGGCAGGAAGGAATCATGCTCTTGGTCTTCGCAAGAGCCGCCAGAAGTGCTTTCGTCAGAGTCAAGCACAGTCTACATCGCGGCGAAGAAGAAGTGGCTCGACACGAGCTAATTCCATACCTTCAAGAGCAAATCTCGAGACAACGATCTGTCGACGCTACTACCGATCATCTCAGTTCTTTGGCTATCAGTAACTCTGGCGGTCTCAACACATCTTCTTCTACTGGACCAGTCAGAGAGATCTCTCAGCCAGATTGTGAACTTCTCTTACCTGAGAGAGTTTTCAAGAAATCGGATCATAACAAGGGCTCAGATAGGAGATTGAAACCTCCTTCTAGATCTCTTCTTTTGGATAAAGCTTCGAAGGAACATGGGAAACTCTGCGAAGAGATGATGAAAGGAGAGATCCCAGTCATCGCTGTTGATTTGGCTTCGAGTCTTTTAGAAAGATTCGTAGCTCTTCAATCGACGGAAGAAGGATTCAGATCGGTGCTTGAAGGTATAGCTGCTGACGAGAGGACTTATTTGAGGCAAATTAGGGAACAAGTAAGGGATTATGAAAAGGTCTTTCTGTATTCTATTCGGGAGAGCAGATTGTTGCTTCTTTGCAAGTAAATTTTTTATTTAATGAAGTCGGTATTGGCGAGTTGCGAAGTTGATTGATTTTAGATTGAATGAATGAACGATCTTGATCAGGGAGTGAAAGAAGTCGGGAGAGGGTTCAAAAGTCTAACCACACACACTCTCTCTCTTGTTTAGTCATGTCAAGTTGACTGATCATACGAAAGCTTCTCGGGATGGAGATCTCTAGATCATAAATAGAGTCCAATAAAAAGTCATACAGGATTCATCAAAGACGACTCTCCCAAAGCAACCTCGACGTGACCTTTAGTTCTCAATAGTAACCTCCCTACTCCCTTCGATTCTCTCATTATTACCTGACTACTTCTTTAGAATGGAAATGAAAGCAGGTACTTCCATGTCCTTGTTCTTTGGATCCAAACGAGGAGCTACTATATGAATTTGATGCTTTTCTTCTCCTGCTTCTGCTTCTGCTTCTGCTTCTGCTTCTGCTTCTGCTTCTGATAACCCATATCTCTTTTCCTTGGTAGATTTGATCATCATTCTCTTGAGTTTTGGTAACCTAATCGGTTCTTCTTTGGTTCCAAAGACTATTTCCTTCGATGATCGAGAGTAAGGAAAGTATTGAGTGATGTTGATCACCTGTAAAGTCTTTGAAGCAGCCTTCAATAAATTTGCGACATTGAATCGATATAGCCTTGTGTCTCCTTCTCTCTCTGAACTAAACGACCAGATTCCTCCGCTTCCTTCTAAGAGTAGTGTGATGACCTTTGCCTTTGAGAAGAAATCGCAAGATCCTAGATTAAGTAAACTAAGCACCGAGCTGGAGAGGTCGATGGTTGAAGGGAAGCTATTGAATTCGAATTCATCCAAGTCAACGTCCATCCTGTGTTCTTCGATGTGTTCTAACAACCTTTGATGAGACTCAAACGTACTCTCAATCCACTTAGATTCATCTCTCTCAGCTTCTGCTTCCTCTTCAACCACGTATTCGAAGTGCTTCAGCTGAAGGCATTGACTGGCAAGTTCGAGAGCCGAGAACAAGCCACTGATGTTTGTGAGAGAACCTTTGAAGATTAACCTTTGGAGAGTGCTACTTGATGCTTCCAGCTCACTGAGAGAACTATAAAAGAAGTAATTAGAGTTGATTCGGGACTGAAAATCCAGCTCAATGAAACGTAGAGAGTTGCGAGAATCACGAGTAAAACGTTTGATTGGAGAGAGGCCATCAAATCGGTCTGAAAGAGTGATGTTCAGATCCCTCCAAAGAGAAGCTTCTGACTCCAGTTTGAGTTTCCAGCCTTTGGATACACCTGTACAGATGGTCCTGTCTTCTTCGATAAGGGATTTAAAGATTGAGGTGAAGATTTCCGTTGGTAGAAAAAGAGGGTTCACCTTTTGAAGCATTGAAGAATCCAAGACCTTACGAGCAGCGATATCCAGCCCATCGAATTGACCAATGGAAGTGAATTGTTGCAATCCACGACAAAGGTATTTGCCGTTATGAAAAACTCTCGCAGCAATGGCTTGATGTATCCTTCCAAGGCATAGCCAGGACTGCGAAAAGGTGAGAATCAAAAGATCTTTGAGTCAGCTAGAGCCTCCGAAGAGTGCGATTCTCGTCGAAACTACTCACCTCTGGGTTCTTAGGTTGGATAGAGACAGCTTCGTTAGCATCTTTGAGAGCTTGGTCAAGTTCCGAATCGGAGAGGGAACGAAGAGCTTCGGCTCTAGCCAGAAGGAAAGGTACCGAATCGCGTCTTTCCGCACTTTCAAGAGCCTGAAACAAAGTAATGATTAGAAGAGAAACAGAGATTCAGAGTGAGTAAAGCTAGAAAGACGCGCAGAGGTGGTGTGTTCGAGAAGTGCTTCTTCGTTCTTCTTCACTCACCAGATCGCATTCAGCTTTTGCAGTTCTGTAATCTTTGCTATCCAAGGCTCTTTTGACGGCACCAAAGACAGAAGAATCGGTCATGTTGAAGTTTTGAGGTTAAGATGGTTGAGGGAAGAAGGGAAGAAAGTTTGAGAAAGAGTCAAACTCGTTTCTTGATCGGGGATCCAAAAAAACGTGTCGCGTTTTTTTTTTTCGAAAGTCGCATCGTGAAATCAGTGTTTTCGTTTGAGCGTTCAATCTCTTACTTGCGATCCCACAGCTTCAAGATCATTATTTAACTCAAATTATTTGAAATTTTTAGAAAGGTTAGGGGATTGAGCCATTCTCGTTATCTAAACACGAGTGAGATCAAGTTCGGATGCGCAGAGGGGAAGAGACGTCTTTTAACAAAGGGCCGCTCCCGGACAGAACACTGAAGCATCTTCATCGAAGAACAACCTCAACAAGCTCTTCTATTCAAGCAAAGCTTCAAGGAAATGCAAGGCGCTCGCTACTCTCCTTGCTCGCCGAAACCACTCGCCACAAGAAAAGAAGGCGTAAGGACATGTGTCGCTTGCTACAAGTCTTTCCAGCTGTACCAAATTGATTGTAGTCTCATTGGTATGACTAGTACTAGGGGCATCGGTTCAACGGAGTATGGAATGGAATTCAAGTCCTGCGAGCATCCGCTTTGCAAGTCCTGCTTTCAAAGGTATATGGACTTGCGTCTCAAGACAGCAAAACAGTTTCAAACGGCCCTCCGTCCCTTCTCTTGTCCACGAGGCTGCGAAGTAGCGCTGTTGCAAGCTAACTGGGATCATATCAGAGGAGAGATGAACCGTTTGCTAGCTGTAGGGACTGCTTTTAAAGTCCAAGACCAGCTAAAGGTAGACGCTGGGAAGGCAGTAAGTGACGATCGTGACGACCACCCAATTTTGTGTCAGCGTCGAAAACGTGGAAACGAACGTTCTTACTTTTTGCTTCTTCAGGCTTGGTGCATCAAATGCGAAGGTGTTGCCTCTTTCAAGGCTGAAACGTCTGTGAGTTGATTCTTTTCTGTCAACTCATTGAACGCTGCTGCTCTGTTGCTCATCCGATTCCTCAACCTTTTTCAACCGTTAGAAGGTCGCGACTTGCAATGTCTGTGCTTATCCTTTCTGTGGAGCTTGCAGAAATGATCTTCATCCTGGGGCTACTTGTGAACAAAGCAAGGGAAATTCTAGATGAGATCTGAGATCGTAGGCGGAGGAGAAAGACAAATCCTCGTCAAATCCATAAGTCTTATTCTCTCAAGCTTCCTGAAGTTGTACTGATTCGCTGAAGATTGATTCTACGTAATTACGAGTTTTGTATGTCAGAAGCTGTGAACTGATCAGCTTAGTTTTGGCGGCTGGCTGCGATGCTTTCTCCAAAGTACCTTGACTTTTGGCTTCTTCCACTTCTTCTTTTGTCAATTTGTGTTCGTCTTTCTTCTCTTTTGTTGATTATGAGCACGAGGAAGTCGAGGATCCAAGCGTGTTTGGCGTTTCGCTGCGAGAGAGAGGGATGAAATTTTCGAAGTTGTTTCTCCATCTCGGGAACAAATCATCAAAGTTCTTCGAATACGCAGAGTCAACAGCTTGGAAAGAGTCATCACTTGCTAAAGAATGCTAGCAATTCGTCGATCCCGACCATCTTCAAGCTGTATCGCCTCGAATAGCTCGATTCACTTTTCTCTCACTTCACCAAAAACATCAAAGAGCAACTTGAATCCATTCGCACAGGCGTGCCTTGCTAGTCAAAAGAGGAATGCTAGCTCTTACGGAAAGAATAGGGAGGTGGGAGAACAGTCGTCACAAAATGGTGAGTAGGAAAAGCTGTCACACTCGAAGAGAGAAGTTAGAGGATGCAGGTCGGATGACCAAGTACAGATCGAGTTGCATTCATCAAGAGTTCTGAGGTCTTTTCATTCACTGAACCAAGTTCGATAAATCAGGGGTTTCTCTGATGGAACATTACTGGAGAATCAGAGCTCATCAGCATGGTGAAGAAGGCAAAAGAGACATTGAGGTTTCGAATGTCTTTGCTCCTTCCGCCAATCGCTGAGACTTGATAGAGAGTCTCATCTTCGAAAGCTGATAATCAATCTTTCATCCTTATCCTCATTCCCTAGTTGCCACGGTACGACTACTGAGCAATCGGTCATCTTCTCGAACTTCTTCCAATCCAACACTTCGATCCCTACCACTTCTCTCTTCAAGTTCAAAACCCTCAACCTTCTCAATTACAAGTCGAAATTTCAGTTCTCCAACCAATCTCCGACTTTTCTCAACTACCAAACATCTCTCTTCAACCTCTACCTCTCGAGCTCCATTCGAGTTCCTAGTCGGTTACGCCTTTGCTGGGAAACCTCGAGGTGGAGAAGTCAAAGAGACTTCCTCTTCATCCTCGGAATCGGAATCCGAAGAAGATTTCAATCCCAAAGAGATAGGTTTCCCACCTGATAGCGATGTAGGAAGATGGAGAGATTCCCTCTTAGGTGGAGGAGAAGCAGGAGAAGATGCTTTAATGTGTGCTGGAATGGGTTTGATCCCATCCTCTTCCTCTTCATCTACATCATCATCTACATCATCATCTTCTCAAGAAAACGAAGATGGACCTATCTTGGAAGGTGGAGATGTAGTATTAGGAGTTGCAGATGGAGTTGGAGGTTGGGTAGAAAATGGAGTTGATCCTTCGTTATTTTCCCAAGCTTTAATGTATCATGCAACTAGGAAAGCTGCCAAACATTATGCATGTCCAGATAGAGTAGAGGATCTAGCTACCGATGGTGTTAGCTCAAGTTCAAGTTCAAGTTCAAGTTCTTCAGATTCCGATTCTGATGTCTCTTCTTCAAGTTCAAATTCAAGTACAAGTACGAATGCAACTTCGATTTCAGACTTCAAACATCATCCAGGATCACCATTATCCTTACTTCAATATGCATATGATAAAGTTTTGAAAGAAGAATTGGTAGAAGCTGGATCTGCTACTGCATGTATAGTAACTTTGGATTCTACAAAAGGGATTTTAAGATCTGCAAATTTAGGAGATTCTGGTTTTTTAATCTTGAGACAAGGTTCTGGAATCCTAAACAATAACAATAACAATCAAACCCAAGCAAAACAAAAAGAAGAAAGAGTCAACAATAACAACAATCATCATCGAGGAAAAGATAGAGACACACCACCAACTTCTTCGACTAGAACGGTTTCTAGAGGTAGAAGACCTTCAGAAGGAGTCTTGTTCGCTTCTGAACCTCTTCAATTGGGTTTCAATTGTCCTTTACAATTGGCTAAATTACCAAAACATTTGGCTCAAGAAGGTAGTATTAGTAACGTTCCTAATGATTCTGCACTTTGGGAATGTAGATTGAGAGATGGAGATATCGTTTTGTTGGGAACTGATGGGTTGTTTGATAATGTTTTTCAAAGTGTGAGTTCAGAAAGAAGGGTTTTTTGTAAAGGGAAAAGGCCTTTCTTGAAGTATTTCTTTGACTTACTTTCGATTAGACGAACAACTTTTTCGTTACTGACCTCCTTTTTTCTTTTTTTCTTTTTGGTCCCGTTTCATTTCTCGTCTCTTTTTTGCCAAATCCACAATATTCCAACTCATGTAGGAAATTGTCCAACTAACTAGGTTCATTCGAGAAAAACATCATTCAGCATGGATAGCAAAACATGGTCCTAAATCCAACTCCAATCCCAAATCCAATTCCTCAATCAAAAACTCTTCTTCTTCTTCGAGTCGAAATCCAATCATTACTTCCAAATCCTCTAATTCTACCGCCACTTCTTCTTCGAATCTATCTTCTTCAGATTCCAATTCCACCTCTACTTCGGAAAGTGAAGGTTTGATCCAAGACGATTTAGCTGAAGAAAGAGCCTTCATTGAAGTCTTGGCTCATAACTTGGTGGAATATACTAGAATGTGTCAATTTTCTCAAACTAAGAAATCGCCTTTTGAGAGGGAAGCTGAGAGGTATGGGATGAGATATCCAGGTGGAAAGGTGAGTAGAGAGGATTGATTTCGTTGGAGAATGGAAAGACGGGAGAGATACAGATTCTTCAGGGGTGGACATTGCCTAACTATTGCCTCTTCCTTTTTCTATTCATTGCCTTTCGCAAGGTCGATGATGTGGCAGTCTGTCTAGCTTTGGTCAAAGAACGATGATAGAGTTGTCGTCTTTGGATAAGGATCTACCTTTGCGTGCTCTCTCTTCCTCTCCTCGTTCTTCTACACTCATAAGAATAGACTCGTTGTAAAATAGAGACAATTGAATGAAGATCATCCTTTTGCTTGCTCCCGACGGACGGGGGCTCTGTACCAAAGGAAATCGGATTGAATGAAGGAGAAAGAGCAGCCTGTTCGAGTAAAAGCAGTGTTGGCAATAATGTGATTTGAGAAATAGATCATTTTTCGAAGCAGTGCATGCTCGAAGAAGCTCAGTCGAAACGAGGAAGGAAAGTTGGTCCTTCGGATTGAAGTTTTGAGTTTTCAGCCTATAGCTCACTTGGCAAAGCACATTCTGATGTCTCTTCCTCTCCTCTATCCTCTGTCCTCTTCTCCAACCTGGAATCCTTTCGATAACGTCAATCAAGATCGTCAGTAGAAACAGGAGATCAATCCAAAGGAAGCAGGATCCCGATCTCTGTTCCGAGTTAGAGACGCAAGTTGGTTTCCGATTGGCAAACCCAATCCCCCCAACATTCAAAAGTAAACGTTCAAGCCTTTCATCTCGTCCACTTCATTGTACATAATTCAAATCAAAGTCGATTAACAAAGTTGAGATTCAAGATCAAGCCATCATTCAACTCAATTCATTCCTTCTTCTTCTCTCTTCTCTCTCTCCTTCCTCTCTCTCCTCTCTATCTGTTCTCTGCTAGTCAGAGAGAGAGAGATAGCCAATCTCGTCAACAATGGCATTATTGACAAGAAGGGTTACAAATTATCTTCTAATCTTCCTAGCCTTGTTCCTAATAGGAACCATAGCCTTTCTTTCAACAGTCAATGCCTATTTCTCAATCGCTACTTCTGCCTACATTACTCCAGATGAATTGGGGACTTGGGAGGAAATCAAATATGGTGCATCGGAATTACAATCCAAAGATGCTTTGGATTTCGCTCAAAGACATCCTTTATTAGCAAAATGGGTTCTTTTACCTTCTTCTTCTCCTTCTTCAGAGACGGTTGGTAAGAGTGGTTTCGTAGAAGGTAGTCCTCAAGATCTATCAGATGGTACAAGTGGTAAAGATAGAATCTTTAGAGACAATTCACCAAAACCTCCAAATCCAGATTCACCTCCTGAAAAGATTCCTAGAATCATTCATCAGACTTGGAAGGATACCGTTTTGCCTCCTAGGTGGAAAGCTGTCAGAGACGAATGTGCAAAGATGCACCCCGATTAGTGAGTAGATTATGTTCAAAGGCCATGGGAAACATTCGAGAGAAAGAAACTCAGATCTTTGGGTGAGAAGATAGAGCTCCCCTTTGGCCTTTGGCCTTTTGAAATTTCGGTAGTGGGGAAAGCGGTGCCTGAAATTCCCTCTTTTTGTCTTGAGACCCAGAATTTGCGATTCCCACACGTCATCTAGTTTCAAATCCCTAACTTTTTCATCTCCTCTTTTCCAATTCTCATTTTTAGCGAATACATGCTTTGGACAGATGCAAGTTCAAGACAATTCCTAGTCGATCATTATTCTTGGTTCCTACCAGTATTCGACAATTACCCTTATCCAATTCAAAGAGCTGATGCCATTCGATACTTCGTCTTACATCATTATGGAGGAATCTATATGGATTTAGACATAGGTTGTCTTCGAAGATTTGATCCTTTACTTCGTTTCGAAGTCATTCTACCAAGAACGATTCCAGTAGGAGTTTCCAATGATTTATTATTGTCTTCACCAGGACATCCATTCATGGATCAATTGATTCATACTCTAGTCACTTTCAATCATCAATACTTAACTCATTATCCAACTGTCATGTTCTCTACCGGACCAATGTTCGTCTCTGCATCCTATGGAATCTTTACTTCAGCTCATGGTTCTGCAGCACCAAGTTCTACCAAAGCTCCAGCTTTAGGTTTCACTGGTGTAAGAATCTTACCTAAATCTCTTTATGGTAAGAATGCTAAACCTGGTGAAGCTCCAGATGCTTTCTTTAGTCATTATTATGGTTCAAGTTGGCATGCAAACGATGCTGGTTTCCTTATCTTTTTAAGAGATCATGGGAAATTCATGATGTTTATTGGAGGTTTGATTGTCGCTTATGGAGCTTTGAGAATAGTCGCTCCTAGAGTCTTGGGAGTCTCTACCTTGGGTGGAGGTAGAAGGAGAAGAAGTACTCCTGGAAGATGGATCAGTTTGGCAGTCAGTGGAAGTGGAAGTGGCAGCAGTAGTGGTGGGAATAACAGTAGAAGATCCACTTCAGGTCAGAGATCATCGAATAGGAAAAGTTCCAGACAGAGTTGGGGTACAGGAGGAGGAGGAGGAGAGATGAGAAGAGGAAATGAAGATGATGAAGATTTCAGCGTTCCAATGAATGCCTCTATTCCAAAGGATTCTCCACCTTCTTCTAGATTCCTTTCATCAAACGAAAACAATGGTTCAACCAATAGTAATCTCGGAGGTGGTGGTGGATTGGGACCAAGATCAATGGCAGCTCCTAAACCTCAAAGATTGAGTTTACCTCTATTTGAACTTCAAGAAGATCAAGAGAATGAAAATCTAGATTCTCCAAGAGATTCAGAAGGTGGTTCCTTAACTGGTGCTTCGAGTCTATTGGCTTGGGTTGGCAATTCTTTATCTAGACCTTCTTCTAGAAATGATGGTTTGGATCAATTCTCTACAAGTCCAATCACTACTACTAGTCCTTCCCCTTTCAAGAAAAAGATTTCTTCAAGTAATTCCGGTACTCTTTATTTACCTGCTTATTTCGTTAATAATAATAGTAGTAGTAGTAAGAATGGTCATGGAGGTGGGGGACTTGATGATGATTCTTCAACCAGTTCAAGTCCTTCTATAAGTACGAATGGAAGGATCAATGATATCTCGGGTCATAATTCAAGTTGGGGAGTTCATTCTAGAAGAGCTAGTGCTACTTTGGGAAATTGGGCTTCAGGTTTATTACCTAGTGGTTGGAGAACTCCTTCACCTTCTACGGCTTTCAATCCGAGTTCTGGAATTGGAATGGGAAGGAGAGAAAGTCAAAGTAATGGAACTAGAAGTCCAAGTCCAATTCATCTCAATGGTGGTGGAGGAACTATAGATTTAGAATCTTTGGGTGGTGGAAACGAAAAGGAATCCTCATTACCTACTCTTATCAATTCCTCCAATGCTTATTCTTCAGGACCTTTTAATGGCGCTGGTCAAGGTAGGAGCTTTTCTGGAAATTTGATTCCTGGTACTTCTACTGCTGCTTCTCCTCCACCTAATGAAACCCAACAACATCAACATTTCTCTTCTTTAAGTGAAGGTTTCTTGAACATTCATGATAAGGATAAGGTTCAAACTCTGAAATCTCCTTCTTCTATTCATAGGAATTTCTCTGGTTCAAGTAGTAGTGCTAATCCGAGTGGAAGTACTACTCCTTTGGCTTCTCAGAGTATTAGTAGTGGTGATCAGATAGGAGGATGGTGGTGGTGGTGGACGATTGGTTAGAAGAACTTCGAATCAAAATTTGAATGGGAATGGAAATCATTTGACTTCGATTTCTATCTCTTCGGGATCAATGAGTTTATCCCCTAAACACGAAGAACCTCCGAATTTGAATCAAGATCAAGATGGTGGTAGTCATGGTTCGGACGGTGCTCCTCCGCCTCCTTATTTCGATAGGAGTTTGGAGAATTCAGTAAAGGATGATGAAAAGAGGTAGGGAAATTTCTTACCAATTCATGAGATCAAATCTCAAGACGACTTTCTTAAGAGATCGAAGAAGAACAAGTCCAAGTACGAGTACAAGTAACCGAAATGGACTTCGACTTCAAATTCGATTCCAAGTGTCCCCTCAAACGATCACTATAGCTTAAGCAATAACTTTTTAATGAAAACAATATCCGATGAAATGAAGAGAAATTCCCACATATAAGCAATTCAACGTTCTCTTTTAGAATGTCTAGTCCTCGCCCTTTCGACTTCTCCATTCCCATATCTTATTTTTTTTCCTCGTCATATCATAAACCTCGCATTTCTTCGATTGTTTCATCCATCCATCCATCCATCCATCCATTTTTCTTTGTTGTCCTCCTCATAGACTTGCAAATCTCAGAAAGATCGTTCAGTGTCCCTTTCTCTTCTCTTCTCCTCGTTTTTCGCTTTCTTTTCTTCTCACGACTCCCTTCTCCTAATCTCCTTCTTTCTTCTTTCTGTATGTACAAGTATTGTACATGTCATGGTTTCTCCTAAGCAATCAACGTCGAACTTCATACATGATAGCATCCTGAGATTTTCAAATCGCTTGAAAGGAAAAGAGCTCAGCAAAAGCTTCAGCTTCATCGGGAAGAGTGTTGGGCCAAAAATACGATGCTGCTGCTGCGTAGACCCTCTCTCAACCCTGTCAAGACATTTCTGATGACGTCAGGATTTTGAAGTTGACTGCTTCTGCTGGAAATCGAGAGAAGAAAGGAGGAATGGATACCGAGGTAGACAGAGCTCGCTACACACTAGCGTCGAAGAGATCGAGCGTCGATGCTTTTTGCCTTGACTTTCTTTTCTCTTTCTCTTTTCTCTTCTTCTCTCCACCCAAATTCGAACGTGAGTAAGAGTAGATATGTAGAAAGATGCAGATACGGTCTGGAAGAGTACTCATCACGCTTTCACAGGGATCGTGAAGAGATGGCAGCTTCAGACAGCTCATCGGCTTGGAGCGTTGTGCCTTTCTCTCTCCCTTTGGTCAAGAAAGGCTGGCTAGCCAGCCTGTAGTGCTGATTGCTGTGCCTTTAGCAGTGCTCTTGAAGTTCAATCGCCTTCGTGAATGGCCAGCCAAATAGCGAGCGGAAGATGAAAGAAGGAGGCGATCTAGAAAGATAAACAACAGCTCGATCTGACAAATTTGTGAACTCTTCTCTTCTCCCTTCTCCTTCCTTCATATCGATTCAATCCATATCTACATATTCCCTTTCTTTTCCTTTCTTCAAATCAAAGTCCCTTCCTTGGTATCCACCTAGCAAGCAAAACCATGGCGTTCAACGCCTATTCTCCACTTTTGGCAATCTGCCTTCTACTCCTCTCCTCTCCAGCCAAAGTAGCTGCTCAACAACAGGTCTCCGATGCAAGTACTTCAACTGTCGTATCTGCTTTGATTCTTAACGGTGTCATCTTTGCAGTCGAAATCACTCTCTTCTTCCTGTTACGTCCACGTTTCAGAAAGATCTATGCTTCAAAAACCTTCCTTGGTCCAGCCGATGAGAGAGTTGCTCCTCAACCTTCCGGTCTGTTCAACTGGATCCCACAATGGTTCAAGATTCCTACCATCGATATCATGCATAATCAAGGTTTGGATGCCTACATGTGGGTCTCTTACCTCGAAATGATGGTGAGTTGTTAGGATGCCTGTCCCCCCTTCTCTCTCAATCCACCTCCCCTCTCCTTCTTTCTTGTCTCGTTCTGAGACCAAAAAAGCCAGGATTTCCTTCTCTTCCATAGTCGTCTCCTTCAGAGCTGACTCTGTGTCCCTTTGCTTTGCTTCCCTCCCTCCCTCCCTCTCTCCCTTGTTTAGGTTCAAATCTTGGTTCCAGTCTTTGTCCTCACTTGGGGCTGTCCTCATGCCTCTCTATGCAGCCAAGAGTGGAGGGTACCAACGAAGGATTCAACATGTTTACTTATGGTAATCTAGGACTGGCTCGTAGCCAACAATTACGTTCGATTGGAGTGCTATTGGTTCAATGGATCTGCACTTTCTGGATCATGTACAACATTCGTAAGAGAACTGCTGAATTCGTCAGACTTCGTCAAGAATTCTTGGTCTCCAAGAAACATTCTCAAACTGCTCAAGCCAAGACGGTCCTTCTCACTGGAGTTCCAAACAACTTGCTCTCTGAAAAGAAGCTCACTTCAATGTACTCTCAAATGCCAGGTGGTGTAGCCAAGGTTTGGATCAACAGAGACTTGAAGGAACTACCAGATATGGTTGATGAACGTGACAAGTGGTTGAACAAGTTGGAAGGTGCCGAAGCCAAGGTCATCAAGTTGGCTTACAAGAAGGTCAAGAAGGGAAAGGTCTCTGAGAGTGGATCTGGAGAAGACCCAGAGATGGGAGTCGATGTAGCTGAAAAGTACATTGAAAAGAAGGAACGTCCAACTCACAAGTTGGGTGCTATGGGATGTTATGGAGAAAAGGTGAGTACATCGTCGGTTTCGAGACAGAGGATGAAGGTGGGAGAGAGGTAGAGAGACAGAGAGTCGATCGAGGTGTCCTCTCGGCCAGACCATCCCTTCGTTATGGGGATGGCGCAAGAATCAGATTCGAAAAGGCTTTATCGAGTTCTGGAACTGTTTGTTCAGAACGGAAACATCGATGCGCATACATCCAAGCTTTTGCGAATCTGGAGATGGAAAGCTGATTCTCTCCCTTCTCGCTCTTGCCTTCCTCCGTCTCTACTCTTCTACCAGGTCGATACTCTCGAATGGTGCCGCGAAAGAATCGGAGAGCTCAACAAGCTCATCGAAGAGAAGCGTCACACCATCAGTGGAGATTACCAAAACTACCCACCTCAAAACAGTGCTTTCATTCTTTTCAACACTCAAATCGCAGCTCACATGGCAGTCAAGAGTCACGCTCATCATCAACCCTACCGTATGGCTGACAACTACGTCGAAGCTCATCCTCTAGACGTCGTTTGGGGCAACCTTTCGATGAATCCTTACGAGAAGAAAGTTCGTACCCTCATCGGATGGTCTATCACTATCGCAATCGTTGTCTTCTGGACCGTCATTGTTGGTTTCGTCGGTATCGTTTCTAACGTCAAGGGTTTGGGAGTCAAGGTCCACTGGTTGAACTGGTTGAACAACATCGGAGTTGTCTCTGGAATCATTCAAGGATTGCTTCCAAGTGAGTCCTTTCGTCTCGAGACTCGCGAATCAAGAGGCAATCTCTGACCTTCGATTTCTCTCCTCTCCTTGTCTCTTCTTCAGCTATTCTTCTTGCCGTCGTCAACATGCTTCTACCAATCGTACTTCGTTTGCTAGCTCGTCTCTCGGGTATCCCAACTAGGACTGGAATCGAGCTCTCTCTTTGCACTCGTTTCTTCATCTTCCAGATCGTCCAGAACTTCTTCGTCTTGACCATCGTGTCTGGTGCTTCTTCTGGTATTACTGAAATCGTTGACATTATTACTGGTGACCTTGGAGCCTTGCCTCGCGCAATCGCCAAATACATTCCTTTGGCCTCTATCTTGTGAGCATTTCGCCTCTTTACCTCCGGAGAAGAACGAGGAAACTAACTGCTGATCATTTCTGTCCCGTTTCGTCCTACTTCTTCCTTGCAGCTTCTTGTCTTATATTGCTCTTGCTGGTTTGACTGGAGCTGCTTCTGGTTTCCTTCAAATCGCTCCTTTGATCATTTACTACGTCAAGAAGATTCTTCTCGGATCGACTCCAAGAAAGGTTTGGCACATCGATCACGATATGCCCTCTGTCGCATGGGGAACTCTCATTCCAGTTACCAACTTAGTAGGTGAGTATCAGGATTTTCAACAGTCGTGTTCTTTGTCGGTTGATCGAGCTCAACTAACGTTCGCCCACCTTCATTTGCTCTACTCTGCTTCTCAAATCCCTCAGCTGTCATTGCCATGGGTTACATTGTCATTGCTCCAATCATCAATGGTACGTAGAGCTTGTTCAAATGCCTGAGGTCTCGAATCATACACCTTCTCATTCTACCTAGACCAATGACCTTCTCTTCCCTATTTCTCACACTGCTCTCTCGCTTCTTCAGGATTCGCCATGGTCACCTTCATTCTTTACTACCTCCTCTACAGGTATCTCTTCACCTATGTCTACGACATGAAGCCTCAAAACGAGACTTCTGGTTTGTTCTTCCCAAAGATGATCAATCAACTTCTAGCTGGTCTCTATCTTGAGATTGTCATGATGGCCGTCTTGTTCTTTGTAGCTCAAGATGATCAGCAAAAGCAATCTGCCATCCCAGAAGGTGAGTTTCATCGTGATCTCGCCGATTCACCAATGTCATTGGCTTCTCTTTTCAATGTTTGCTGACTTTGCCTTTCTCTCTTCTCTCTTTCTCGCCAGGTGTCTTCATGATCGTTCTCCTCGTCATCGTCATCGCATTCCACTACGTCTTGAGCACCTCTTATGGTCCTCTCTACACTGCTCTTCCACTTTCCATCGTTCCACCACACACCTCCAACTTGCAAACTGGAGAGACTACTCACTTGGCAGAAACCGGATTCAACGGAAGCAGTTCAGGAAGTCCAGACGAAAAGAAAGGTCTCATGGTCAATGCGGCCGGACCTCACGAGTCTATCAACATGCAAGAACGTCCATCTCATGATGCTGACGCTACTGTTCATGGAGAATCTCAACACCAACCTCAACAAGACGAAGAGGATCCAATGAAGGCTTTCGTACCTCCTGCGATGAAAGACGAACAACGTACTCTATGGCTTCCAAATGATAGATTCGGAATCGGTAGCTCTCACGTCGAAGCTGCTCGTAAGCATGGTATCGATGCCACCAACAGAGACACCACTTACAACGCCAAAGACAAGGTCGAAACCGATGCTTACGTTCCACCAGGGGAATTGTTACTCTGAATTGTCTCGTCTTCTTCTTCTTCTTACTCATACCCTCCATCTAGATTGATCTAGTCTCTTTTCTTGTTTTGGAATCCGTACTATTTTATCTTCTGTCCTCCTTCCGTCTATCTTTCCTCGTTTCAAAGTTTCTTTGATGACCCATCTCTTTCGTTCCCACCCTTTCCATAATCACAAATCAAACATCTTAAAACACCGATCTATCTCGTCTCTATCACTCTCCTTTTGTGTTCCGTCGATTCGAGTGCCCCTTTTTCTGTACTTTCTAGATACTTTCTGCAATTGACTTGAAAACTCTCATACGAGCTTAACGAGATGACACGAAGACGGAATGATTTCAAGCCGAATAAATAGTTACATCTCGAAACGGATGACAGCAACAAAGCAAAGCGAAGGGACGAAGCAATTTTGGTTGTACATCTCAGGTTTTGGTTTAAGCTCTTACTTCGAGAAGGAGGGTATAAGAAGCGAGAGTGATAGCGGAAGAGAGAGAGAGAGACAGGGAACGAAAAGAAAGTGGTAAAGATAAATAGCGAAGCCAAGAGAAGACGGAATCATTAATCAGTTCATCATCTTTTTCTTGATAGACCCGAAGAAGCTTCTTCTCTTTTCAGGTAAAGGAGCTCCATCCCTGTCGTTTTCGGCCTTGACATCCTTGTATGAAGTCGCCTTTCCATTCACAGGTCCGTTTGATAGTCGACGAACCGATCCACGAGTAGCGTTCGATCCATTCGTGGCTTGTTTCTGGTGAGCAGAACCATTCAGATCTCCGTTGGTAGCAGCGGTTCCGTTTCCATTTGCATATCCATTCGAGACGTAACCATTTTGTTTCTGAATTGGATAATCGGCGGGGGTTGTTGGAGCGGTGACGACTGGAACTTCTGTTTGTTGTTGAGTTTCAAGAGCAGGGGCAGCTTTGGCTTGAGATGCTTGCTCTCTGATCTCTGGATCCGTTGCAGCTGGAGGTTCTTGCACCTTGTTGACAACAGCAGCTCCTCCGACACCAGCAGCTCCAGCAGCGCCTGCGGCCGCGACAGCTTCACCTTGTTGTCTAGCTTGAGATCCTGGAGCTTCAGCGTTGTTGGTGGCGACTGCTTGTGGTTTGGGAGTGCTCTTTGGGAAAGCGTTTGGATTGCTGAGAGCGACGGCAGCGATGGCTGGGGCATTTCCTACTTCTATTGGTGATCCGATAGCTTGACGAGCAGATTTACGAGTCTCTAGTGCAAGATCGTCGCAAGCTGATGTTCGAAGAAAAGAAACGAGAGAGCACTGCACGTTAGCGAGTCATACTCATTTCTTCTTTCCAGTCCGATCTCTCTTCGCCAATTTTCATATCTTATTCATATCTTGTACTCACTCCACCAGTCTCCCCATTCCTTACTCTCGAGAAGTCTATCAGTCTTGGCCTCTGCGTCCTTGACGCTAGATCCTTGACTGATCTCTGCCAGTTCTCTCTCTAAGGATTTTCTAGATTGCTTGTGTCCATAGACTTGTCTGATGTTGTCACTGGAGTTCTCGAGGTTGTAATCCCATCTGACCATTCCTTGATTGTCCATACAGATGTTTCCATTTCTGTGATGAGCAGTCAAACCTCTTCCGAATTGTTCGACGTCGAATTGAGAAAGACGAAGCTTCTTCTCTAGGATCTTACGTTGTTCGTTGACCTTTTCACTGCAGCGGAAAGTTCGAAGGTGGGCGGAGAGGAGAGAAGAGAGAGACAATCAGTCGAATGTCTCGTCAGAGAGACAAGCAAACGAAGTCAAGCGCGAGATTCGCAAGCTCGAAATTGCGTCCGATCTTGACTCTCTGGCACGCATTTCTACTCACTCTTTTCCGTCGAGGGAACACCAGTTTCTGGTAGTATCTTCGAACTCCTTGTAGAGTCTTTGATGATTGGCCCAGATCTTTTCTCTCGTCTTGGTATCTTTGAGTCTGTCGTTCTCTCCTTCCACTGGAGCAACCCAATCGAACGTCTGATCGACATCGCCGCTTTTAGATCGAAGAATGAAAGAAGAGAAGAGGAAGGGGAGAGGAAGGGGAGAGGTAGAGAGAGGGGAAGAAAGGAAGTGATCAGACATTGCTACCGGCTGAAATTCGATCTCTGTTCTTTTTCTTCCTGTTCTGCTCGACCAAGATATATTCGAGTCGTTTGCTTGGTTTCGAACACTCACCCTTCGACCTTGAGAAGTCTGTCCTTTGGAATTGAGACTAGGAGATCTTCCGAACCCTTGGTGAACTCGACCTTGGATCTAACGACAGGATCCAAGAGACCTCTTACGATCTTCCAAGCTCCAAAGAAGATCCAAGGAGCACTGTGAATGTACATCTTGGAAAGAGATTCAGCGTAGTAGGCTTCCAAACATTTGACGACGTAAAGAAGAGAGATCCAATCCATGTTTCTGATTCCGAATCCTCTGAGATCGAACAAAATTACCTAGAGATGAGAGAAAGATGATAGAAAGAGAATGGAGGATGCTCTGAGTGAGAAAGCAGGTTTGAAATTGTCTTTCAGGTTCGACGAAAGAGCTCACTACTCACCATCTTGTCTGAAGGAGGTACGAAGAGCAAACGCCACACTTCCATTTGAGAGATGACGAATTGTTGCATAGTAGCTGCTGGCTGACCAAAAGTGAAATGATGCTTCATGTGAACGTAGCAGACAGCTAAAGAACGAGGGAGAAAAGTGAGCACGAAGAGAGTTAGCAAGGTCTAAGCTTTAAAATCCGAATGGGAGTCGAATGCTTTTCCAGATCAATGTACTCACGATGCTCTTCTTTACTAGCTCCGAATGCATAAATCTTCTTTGACTGTTGTTGGTCCAAGAACTTAGGAATCTCGGCTCCATTTGTGAGATCACCTTTCTCGACGATGGATTCTACACCCGAATCTAACCTCCATTTCAGACAAGTAGCCATCATTGCCAAAGCTCTCTTGACATCCCATTTTCTGGCTCTCAGGAAACGAGTCATGATCTGATCTGGTTGCTCGGATTTGACGAATTTCCAAAAAGTGTCTGAGAAGCGCAGAAGTAGAGGGAGGGAAAATGAGGTTCAAAGAGATGCGAGAGAGTGGGGGCAAGAGGGGATTTTTGGGATTGACAGAATGGAAATAGAGAGACTGAGGTCAGCTAAAGTGACGAGGAACATCATAGAACTGGTAGAACGAAGGGTAGTGTCTTTCCTTAGAACTCACCTCTCAAAGCATCTCCTCCATAAGTGTCGAGAAGAGCTTTCAATTCTCTCTCTTCCAATTGACGTTTGACTTCTTCTTTAGCAGCGTCGTCTTGTGGGA